>DWPT01006693.1:0-11282 GCA_018251895.1 Agathymus mariae mariae
CCTTTCCAACATACTGCAAGTATAATACTTATATATATTTATGTTTTGTCATATGATGCATCTGTATAAATCGCTTTATTCAAATATTTAGCAAATAAAAAGAAATTTTAGAAGATTCTTCACCATAATTATGTAGGTGTTCGTACCCCATGATCTACAATAGAGAAAATGACCTTCTGGTTAAAAATAATCCGGAATAATATAAGCTTAACAAGAAACATCAATTACTTAACTTACACGCGGTGAGTTTACATGCAAATACGAGAAACTTTGCCCATAACTGAACCTTGTACAGTACGGCTTTGTTTCGACAACCATAATCAAAGTTACGTTTACAAATTGTACACCCACCAAAATATTTTTAATTGTTTTCGTGCCCCTTCCATATTTTCAATTGTCAGTTTTAAGAGTTATTTAAATATGAAACAATTATTTAGGGCATTAACGGCAAAAACACCTGGTACATAATGTACAAGTCCTAACAGAATTTCTATTAACCTCATCTCTTATTCCACGGAAACAAGCATTGTCCGGGATGAAAATATCGTAAAAAATTGCCGATAATATAAATAACAAATATGCAAAGTATCATCTAAATTTGTTCAGTGGTTTTCGAGCGCTACATAAGAAGACACAAAGATTCCGGAAAAAATATTTTTCTTATATCGATCGATAAGAAACAAACAATAGTATGCGATAGCAATAGCAAGGGATGGGACACAACTATTGTTATAGAAGGTAATAATTGTTTTTTGTTTAACTGGACACATTAGTGGTTATCCGAGTGTTTGTAACCTGTATCTTTGTCTCACCTTTTCTTATCTTAATATTTTATCTCTTTTACGTTGTCTACTTTTTTGTCCCATATCTTCCGTCAACGAAATGAAAGGTTGTGGAGTGTGTAGTCGTAATCTTTCTCTGTAATGAAGTGTGCGAAGTATGTATGGTATTGCATGAGAGGGTCATGGCCATCGAGATGATATATTTATACACATGCAAATACAGACACACACACACACACACACACACACACACACACACATATATATATATATATATATTAGGGGCTATGGCAGGACTCATTTGTTTCAACCGTACTAGAGACCAGTATTTGCTAGGCACTGTTACACGCTTCGGGGGTAATTAGTGCTAAAACACTGACTTTACTTTGCTCAAATTACCCAATTATCCACCCCTGAAGATCCCAGATGCAAGCAAGGCTCTCCAATTTTAGACATATATGTATATTATTTATTAATGTGAAGCCTTAAATAACAATAATAATAATAATAAGTCAATATTTTTTTGGAAATTTTAATGTTGTCAGACTTTATTAACGACACAGAGGCTATATTTTTTTGCTTTTTTTCTACTGATTGGTCTGAAACCTTACAACTGATTTGTATGAATCTTAGCATATTTGGAATTATATACAGTGTAAATATATAACCAGTCAAAATTCAGAATAACTTTCATTCAGGGAAATAAATATGTTCTCGCGGAATGTTAAAAAACTACGCAAAGGCTGTTTAGTAGTATTACACTAAAATTAAACTTTTCATTTCCGCGGTCTTAAAACTATGCAACGTTACCAATAGTCTTATAATCTGGGCAGGCTGAATTTATCCATGTTTTGCGTTGAATTGGTACGAGTTAAAAACTTATTAGGCAGCGTCCTGTAGAGAGCGGGCGCAGCGACCCATTCCCTCTAATTAGGCGCGCGTCTCTGTCAGCCCGGAATGGCATAGGCTTCCAGCCACTTTCGCTTCCTTTGCCGTACGTTACACATTTGCGAAATCCCCAGACAACTTTTTGTTCTAAAGTTGGCGTATAATCTTTCTAAGGCCATTTTAAAAACGGTGGTCTTGTTTTTATTCTGTTATATAAGGAGTCGAAGATTACTTAGAAGATGGTCGTAGTTTATTATTCGTTTTGCTCCATTAAGCTCGTTTTTTCTGTTTCTGTGTCATGTACGTTTAAGTCACCTGTGTTCAGTGTTAATGCGTTTAGTCTGTGAATTATTTTAATTAGTAAAATCTTCCTTCTCATTGACTAACTGACTTATTAACTAATTGCCCAAAGGAAACGTCTCGCGTTATAATCTTAAAATTTTGATTATTCTACCTTTTATGACGTCGACATCCACTGCGAATAAAATAAAGGAAATTTCTCCGCATCCCGTAATTAAATGGAATGTATGATTGTATGAAACTCCGCCGTTTCTACAATTAAAGATTTGTATATGCACATAGGTCAAAAACTAAATAAGTATTTTAATATATTTCTTTTAAATATGCTATTTTATGTAGTAAATACAATCACGAGAATTGTAAAAGTTAATAAAAATAACTTTAAATTACCAAAAACTATAATATTTTGCAATTCAATTATTTTGAAACAAAAATATGATTAAATAGTTTTAGTAACTTTTCAATACTCATTCGGAAACTAAATACCTGTTAGAAATTCAACAAAGGTTTATATTCTGATTTTAAAATATGTAAATAAATAAAATATATGTAAATAAATCCATGCGTGACTATTTACCACATTTTTGCCAAACTTACATAGTGTGAGAAAGTCTTTTGCAGAAACAACTGTGGATGCGAGACAGAGAACCTGAGGTGTTTTGTTTGTCTGTTTTAAAAGTTTGTACGGAACACTCAAATCGAAATACCATAAATTACTCTTGTGTCGACTAGTTGAAGCATGATATATTCATGTCTCTATAAATTTCCTTATAAATCACAGGTACCTAAATATATCCACGAAATACTTTCTATCCTCCTTAGTTCTTTTCACCCAAATTGTAAAGAAATACGTGATCGGTGGTTCGGGCTTGAACTAATAGTTCGGAAGAACGGAAAGTTTAAATTTCTAACAATAGTTTCTCTTTAACTATTTTCATTTGTTTGGCCACTCACGTTCTGTTTATTTCAGTATAGATTCCAACACGTTATGAGTACAGAATTATAAGTATGAAATTAAGGGCAATGCTTCTTATCCAGCATCTTGAATATGATATCTACTGTGTTAATCTATGTGGGTACTAGTTAATATCTTTAAGTAGTTTGAATTCAACACTCTTGATCGTTTCTAAACAACAAGTTAATTTATAACGTGTTTAACCAACAGTCTTCCGATATTTTAAAACTAAATACCTGTCGAAAGAGCAACGAGCAATCTAACAGCTATTAGTAATAAAAAATAAGACCACAGTCTCTTTCTGCAGGTCACAGATCAATGCGTATTTTTAAAACATCAGCTGCCAAGTATTAACGACTTAATTACAATGTTATTGACTTAACACTACAAGTAACACAAATTAAGGATTAGACGTCATACACAAATATCTGTGAATGCTAATAATAACAATCTAATTTTATTTAAATACATTATAAATTACTATAAAGTCCTTTACTAAATATATGTTTAAACATTTGTGCTATGAACATCACTAAAGCTTATCTTATGGGCGCTGTATCATTGAGTACGTAAAACTAATACGCAGCTACATTCCGACTTATATCCTCATTATACGCGCCAGGAAGAAGCATAAACTGAAACCAGAGCAATACATGTCAGGCTTAATCTCTAAGAAGATCTGGTTTACAGAACACAAAAGGTTATATCTCGTTAGTATCGGCTCGTTTTACAGCCAGTTAGGCGCGTTCCTCCTACTGAGAGGCCATTGTATCCCTTGTTATGGTAAATACTGGCCCTCGGGCAACCGCTTCTCATATGCTCTGAGCTGTGCTCGTTAGACTTGCAAAGTCAGATATTGGTTATTAGCTATTCTAACGTTTTATGATTCTTATAATCATAAGGTACATTCGGTTCCTCATGCCAGTCACAGTAACTCTGGGGTAGGATCAGCTAATAAGTTTTCGCGCATTGTAGAGATAAGAAAAACATTTGGTCTTTACAGGTTATATCAAGGTTTATTTTTCGACTTACTAGATATTATTTTAATGCAATCTTGCTGTTTATTTAGGGCTTGAAATTTTTCTAAGATAGCAACTTATATGTGGCTAATATTTTGGAATAAATTCCAAGATATCCACAACTATTAGCAAGAATAGATCAGTATTACTAACAGTGGTTATAAGATTTGATGTCCTACCGTATACCGGTACCATTTGTAGGAACAACTATCTGCTCGGTACAATGATACAAATGCACGTTTGTAAAGTAACTTTAGTGGCTTAAACACGAAATATTAATGCCATGATGTTACTTTTGCTTATAAATGGAGTCTAAATGCTACTCAGGAAAAAATCGATTTTAGCTCTCTAAACATTGTTATCGGCAATTTCCGTATTATCATGACGTAGGTACGATATTATTTCGTAACTTGCAATCGCCCGCAACTTCGTTTGTACCGATAATCCAATAATTTCATGTTTTGTTTTCTTCTGTAATATCTGTTTATTTATTATTATCTTTCCAACAACAATCCTCAATTTATATAATATATCACAAAGCTAAAAAATAATAACTAACATAACATACATTTAATTATCATTACGTTACAAATGAATGACAACCGATTAAAATACAAAACTATATAACATATTCATATTTAAACAAATAAAAACTAATTTACCGACAGGTTTATATAACATTATAAATAACATAAAATTATAGAACTATTTTGGCACTCACACGTACATGGAAAGAAATAAATGAATATGGCTGGTGAAGAACTACGAAACTTAAGGGTTTAATGATTGACAGTGGATTTGGAATACAACGACATTGAAGGGACCGCGTAATTTCGTCGTTATGTCCGGGAGTCGAACAGGCGTAGGTAAAGATATACAGACATACACAGTTTAGTTACATTCGTTCGTCGCTATAGAAAAATTGTCGCTATAGCTAAGGTCGTAATAAATGAAATCCACTGTATGTAGATGTGGATGGTAATTTAAGACGTGTGAAGTACTCGCTTAAAACTGAAATAAGCTACTTTTCTTGTATAACTATAGCTTAAGCTGCGTGACTTTGAAAAGGTGTATTTCATTGTAAACACAATGTTTACTCACATTATAGTATTACATGGGTAAATTTTAAGGTAGGCTATTCAATTATGCTAGTTGACTAAGGTAATTTAAAGCTACGTGCAAAACTAAATTGTTGTAGAATTGACTTGTTATTCTTTTAAAAACAATAAAATCCAAAGACATTTGAAATTCATATATATTTGAATGTATAATCATACATATTGTAATTATATCAAAGCTTACAAACATATAATTATGAATTATTGAACCCTTGGTAAATATTCAATCCCTTATATTTATTGTGTGATTGTTTTATTCCCAAACCTTTTGTCTACCCACAGTTACATAGGACGATACAAATGACAAAGGTAACAAACAGCACAACAGAAATTCCAACCTTTCAATTTACCTGAAAATAAAATTAAATAGTAGTTTGAACACAAAGGCATGCGGGCTTCTTGGAATCACTCGCGATGCCGCTAACACTTCTGCCGGAGCGGGACGAGAGCGGACATAAAAGTCTGCAGGTACACTTACGAGAACAATAGCACTTCTCAAAGTTTAGGGAGCGCAATAAATCGATGAAATACTGTATCGAAATATATCCTCGTGTTATATTTATCTTTCTAGAAATTAGTATTTCTGTACATTTGTAAATTTATATACCTACTGTTATAATTTGATAGGTTGTCTGAATGAAATCGATAATTTAATGATGAGACGCCTGCTGTACTCAAAACTATCTATATTTATGTAAGAATTTTGTATTATTTTGATATACAACAAAGAGGATTTTGTTGTTGGAATATTAGTTTCATATCTAGATGAATGTATGCTTATTAAAGGAAAAAGTAAAATAAAAATAAGATTTTTAATTCACCACAACCCATATCGTCTCACCGCTGGGCTCGGGTCTTCTCCCACATTGAGAAAGGTTCAGGCTATAGTCTGCCACACTGGCCAAGTGCGTGTGGGCAGACGTCACACATTTGAGAACTCCCAGGTGCCCAGGTTTCCTCACGTTGCTTTCCTTCACTGAAGCAAGTGATAATTAATACGTACATCATTTGAAAAATTAGATGTGCTGCAGTATTCGAACCCGCGTCTTCCGTGTGGGAAAATTATAGTCAAACCAGTTGGATATCACTGGTCTAATTAAAAATTATAAAATAGAACATAAAGTATTTTCATTATCCGCCTGATCCACATCGACGTGATAATGTTTGAGTACTTAACAAATTTATTATGGAGTTTGCGCATACCAAAATTAACAAATAGATCAACACGGTTGTTCAGTTATTACTAAATTATTAAATAAAATATGGGTTCTTAAAAAACGCAGGAATAACTTAATCCATTATAGCACCTTCGCCATTAGGCGGGCAAGTCACTTTGCATGTTAGTTGAACGACATTGCTTGCGACAGCTCGTTATGGGTAATTGGACGGCAAGTACGAGAGAGCTCGTCTCAGCGACCCTTTTAAGGTTTAAATTATCAGTTAAGCTTCATGCATCTATCACGGGTGACCTTCTGAACGTTGCATCGCGTGGTTGTTATTATTAAAGCTCATTGATGTGCGTTTTACGTACATAATTATATCTGCAGTACAGATTATCTTCTTTATCATGTTTCAAACGATGTGCACTAAAGGAGCATATTATTTCCAGGGTACCAGGTGATAACTTCAAAAGCCTTGATAAAAGGTTGATTGAAAAAAATAATGATTTTTGATAACAGCGGTAGTAGAAGCAAATAATTACATTGTATTTACAGAATACCTAAATGATTAAAAGCTGTTGAATTTGAGCGCGAGCGCGTTTTCATTGCAAATATTGATTATTTGTTTTTTTTTTTGTTATTTGATTTATTCGCGTTCGACAGAGGTAAAAACGTACATATTTTTATTATTACTATCCATGTAGAAAAAAGTAAATAAATATAATTGTCATATTTATTTTTTAACTTCTCGTTATTTGTTTTCTATTAAAGAAATAAAACTAATATTTACAGTCTAGCAAATCCTCACAGATGATTAAAGTTCCACACAGAGTAGCCTACAGTTTTAATAATACCCCCGTTTTAATGACTCCGAATATTTAAAAAATCATGTGACATCAATATAAAAAGTAACTAACAGTAAATGTAAGTTTTAAATATATGTTAGTGAAAAAGTACTGTACCACGCTGATTTAGTGCGAAATTAATGTTAGGTAATTGAATAATTTATATAATTGAAGAATTTATACCATCGGCCCGCGGCGGAAACATTACACCTGTTATTTGAACCGAAAATTTATTAAACTTATTATTATTGTTATTAAACTTATTCCGTCGTTTTGTACCAGAGGCACTACTTACTATTGGGGCATCCATTTCATCCTGGTCCTTAAAGGCAGTAAGGCATCAGACAATACTAAGAGTACCACTTGACAATAAAAATGAGACTTAATGCTTTGATTGTAATACGCTTTAAATGTACTCATCATTCAACTTACTACAATTATCAAATACTTATTTTAAATGTCTACTTGTGCTCCCTTTGATACTAAATATAATTGACTATAAAGATAAAATTATTACGTTATTAATATTTATACTGTTTCAATATTTTATAATTTTGGCACAAAAGTTTTGGCCATTAGATTTCTAACGCAGTAACGTACCGTGTTGCATCATGGATGAGTCACTCTCAATGCAAAGTATCGAATCAATAATTTATGGCCGCACATTTCCTTTCCAGAGAAAACAACATTCGGCGGTGATGTCTGAGTAGTAATTATTAAATGTTTACCATCAATTTGGATGCTTCACAATGAAAACTAATGAATGAATACGACCATCGTCTGTAGATTTCTCATCTTAGATAATACTCCCATGATATAAATTATAATTAAAATGTTAAAACTACATACAATTAATATTGCGTAAATGAGACCGATAATTAACAATCCATACCCAGTTATACCCTACCAGATATAACCAAATGAAATATAGCTACTTCTATTTTAATGTATTTGTATTTTTAAAATGCATAAAAAATGTTTTTTCATGTATCTGCTCCTAGATTGGATCAGATACGATGCGTTGTAATTTCTAAGAGTCCAATACATCTTGAATTAAATCATATTATTAACTATTAATGAATGAGAGACTACATCATCTGAGAAGGTTCTGATATAAGTAAAGTATTAAGAATTAATTAATTAATCATTTATTATATATAGTTTTAAGAACCATTAAATTATCTTTTATGGACTGACTTTCTTACTGTGAAACTAGACGCCTAAAGGTGCGGTGTCATTTGCGTTTTCAAACATAATCTTACTGTTTATATAGGAAGTTTTAACGGGAAGAATTACTCAGTTTCTTGTATTTATTAGTACTAGGAATTTGACTGAGAAGTATGACGCGTCTACATCAAGTTCTATTTGATATTATGACTAATGAAGAGATCGGTTTTCCGTGTCGATAAATATGTTTTCGTGTTACAGTGTCTGATTCAACGTTGTATAGATTTCATCGATGTGTTTCATAAATATGTGTTTAAACCTTACACCCGAAAACAATTTGACCTTGATTTGGTTTTCGATCCGATGTCTCTTTTAATTCGAATTTGATTCTAAACCTACTCCCTAATAAATTCTAAACAAAAATTTAGATCTTGTCGTAAGTACAGTCCGTGTTTCACAGTCCAATGGAAGAAGATAATAAATAAACGCTCATACAGACACAGTCACTACCCCGCACAAGGATTCTATGACAAATTATCTGTCATATTAACGTCCGCCTCGGCCAGAAATCGAACCTGGGATCCTGCGTTCAGCAGGCATGGTCACTACCATAGATCACAAGATCACTAATCATAGTTTACTGTTTTAAGTGAACAAAAAGTGTCTTATTATACAACGGTTTTAGATGAAACACTTGTAGCCTAACGAGTAGGTAGTAGTCGCTAATGTATATTAAAGGGCTTAGGGTAGCACAAAGACTCAAGAGTCTGTACTATAATCTCCACAAATTAGCGTGTATACAGTGTTTTCAGTTACGATGTATAACACTATGAGCTGGACCCTACTGCGGGTCGCTAATGGATATACTGGATAATATACATAATTGAATAAACTAAATTGAACTGAAGAAACTTAAATAATTCGTGGTATGGTAAGTACAACGCTGCTCGTGAACTGGCTTCCGTTTTAATTATTCAAATTGAAATGAGTTCATAATCACTTTAATTTGACCGGTCCGGAGCAAACGCCTGTTTGTGTGAATATTAGAGATTCAAAGTTTGAAAACCGCTGCGATGTAGATTAAGCAGGATTTGCAGCAAATATTGAGATAGACGGGCACGTTTAATCGAACAACCACCACACGCCAGCCGAGCGCGCCTGTTCTGTCTGTCCTGCGAACATACTTGAAACCAGTAAAATACCTCTTGCTCTTGATCAGAAACAGGTTAATGATTGGACGTAAGCGGCGCCATTTAGTGTAAATTCTTCGGCGCGATATCGACAAGCACTGTAATCGAAGGATCGTTCATCTTAAGAATCCTAGATTTAATCTATGAATATTAATAATTTCAAAAATAATACAGATTTAAATCAAATACAAAAGATAATTAATGAATGACAGTTTGTCAGTTTATCTTGGGTTAAAATTGTGATCTATCGACCATCTATCTTGATTACGATGTTTAAATCGTCTTTAGATCGATTAACTAATTGACTTAAAAGTGAAATCTTGTAAAACACCTTTTTTCGATACCTTTACAAAAATTCTGTGCTTTTTGTGTAATACTTACAGCTAGTCAAGTTTTACAACGCGATAAAAAATCAATAAGCTAAACAAATCCATCGCAGACCATCGAGACTTATATTGACACGGCCTATAAAAAATATGAGAAACATGATAATTTCATCCAATTTTCTGGAAACTACTTGAAGTAATAAAATATATTATGCACGGTAAAAAACCTGTATAACTCTCTGGGCGATATTCTGCTACATCATTTTATAATGTCACAGTTAAATTAAATCATTTTTCAATTAAATATCATATACGTATTAATAACACGGAACAACCAATCCTTATGTTTATTCTGTTTATTAATTTTATATGCATTTTTTATTCTTATTATTATTGCCATGACAATATCTAAAAATATCTAAAAAATAATAATTAACCTATTTCATAGATCTCTATATTACTAATTAACTAATCAACAAATATTCTTGAATATCATATTTAAAATTGCCGAGCTGACGTCAGCTTGACAGCAGTATTTCGGTACAATGTTGTCTATTAGGTACATATTGACTGAAGGAAATGTTTACGTTGAATCTATTACTAATAGCTTATCGAAATACGGCAAAGAGCACCCAGTCAAAGCATTAGCACCGGCTGACCTCTGGAGTAAATATCACATTACACACTAGTTGTTTCTACGTATCCGCTATCAAATGTATGAGTACATGTAGATGGTAGTTTGTCATTTACATGTATGTGGCAAACTGTCTCTCGATGAAAAATTATTTTTGGACTTGCTTTGTAATTGTCATACGTGATTTAAAAGCTTTGCTCAGGAGTTGCTTTCGACGTTTCTCTTCAATGACTTAAAGCCTTTTTGAAATGGCAGGAGAAGTATAGAATTATGTGCATCCGTGTATTCGCCAAATACCAAATAGATTTTGCATTTGAATTTGTAAAATTTTTCATAATAAAAAAAATATTTGCGAGGGATCAATAGATATCACTTGGAAAGATAGCAATAATTGGACGTTATTAAATTGGTATTAATCTGCTTTGCTTATTCCCAAAGTTGTCATTTTCCGGTTAACTATGGTAGAGTCTATATAATGATGCTCCGTTTTATGACGAATCGCATGTTGATGATGGTACGCATTACGTATACATTTATATATCCACTTTTTGTTTGTAGAGATAGAGGTCTATGACACATTGTGCTTGCAAATATTTTTAAAGTAGATTAGTACTCACTGAATAACAATGAATTTTCGCAGAGTAACACTTCAACTATTATTTTTATTATTAAAAACTATTAACCATTTATTTCCTGCTCCAAATATCAAAAAATGATAAAATGAAATAATATTTATTCGAACTTGGTTTTTTACAAACACTTTTCGAAAGTCAAACTACGCCATCGCTTCAAAAAATCTTATCGTGAGTGGTCCCGGAAGAAGAAGCGGCAAGTAACTCCCGAGGAGTTTTTTTTTCCCTACTCACAGTTACAGAACGCACTTATGGCTATGAATTAG
>DWPT01006694.1:0-11281 GCA_018251895.1 Agathymus mariae mariae
CGTTCAAGCCGTTTTCGAGTTAACTCGAGACATACACAAAAAGCTCAACAGATTTATATAGTAGTATAGATATAGATGGTTGGAAAAACAAAAAACTAAAAACTGCTCCAAACTGATTATAGACAACATTGCATTTCCCATTCAATAATGTTATGTAAAAAGCCATTTACATAGTAACGTGCAAGCTGGAAGTTTTACAAGGTTCCTTAATAGACGTTCGCGTCGGTGAAGCACAAAGTAAATGCACAATCCTAGCCGTATAGTGTGGCGCTAGATGTACGCTATTTTTAATTGGTGGCAGACATTACCAAGGCGGTGACACTATTTGGCATAGTGACACTATATATCTAGGACAAGACTAAGTGTACGTTGCCCGCACCTAATGATAACCAAATTCTGGCATTGGATATTTTTTTCTTCCAAGTTAAATCCTTTTCCACTCCATCTCCACTTCCATCCTCCACACTTTTTTCTTTTCGCTGTATCCTCCACCCAAAGCTTGTCTGGTAGGGATCGCTATTTTTCGTTAAGACCGCCTGTGGTGTTTTATAATATTACGAGATGAATGACTCTTTTATTTATTTATTGTCATTGTTATGGAGTACAATAAAAATTATTCTATGCTAGTCTATATTTATCAAGTACAATACCGTGGATAACACATTGAAACCTCATTATAAATTGAAAACAATGCTAACATACGTATGAAACTCTTTAAGTACCTAACGTCTCGGTACACGTTTACAAAGTTCGACTTACAACTGTTGAAATAACGTTTTACGATAATTTTTTGTACCTTTATTACTTCTCAACAGCTCGCGTGTGTTTTAAAGCTCGTTTTGTATATTTTTATTTTTCACGAGCGTTTCAAATGGGTTGAGTGCTGAGAGTACGGTTGTGTACGTGAAATGTGGTTCGGAGTACGGTTCGCTGAATTTGTGAATAATTAATAACGTCTTTAAAGGTTTTCAATATGAACTCGTTATGAAAACGAGAGACAAATAAAAATATAAGACGGATATCGCGGCTATCAAGAATAAAATACGGCTTAAATCCTATTGATATCTAACATTGTATTTGCACATTTTACAATTTAATTAGCGGTCGAGTCCGACTTCGTTCGGGTTGGATTATTAATTATGTATACATGATTATTAAATTGTTTTTATTAATTATTAAATCTGTACAAACACGTGTTTTCACTACATGTTCATAAGTTATCTCTTCTTCTTTATTCGCCGATCACGCATCAGTGATACCTTTAGTGTTACTAATGTCCGTGGGCGACGGTAATTACTTACCATCAGGTGGCTTGTCCTGGCCTGAGCGTTTGTCAGTTATTTACACGACAAAAATTATTTACAAGAGCCGAGAGAAAACCTACGCCTTATGTTTAAAAATAGCACCCACCCTCAAATAATTGCTATTCATTTTTATAAGGCACTCAATGAACTTCATATCAGGGATGTTACGGAGCCTCTGTAACTGTAACCGAAACTATCGGATATCCGAAAAAAGAATATATCCGTAACCGTATCGGAATCCGATAAAAACGTTTCAGATAATTTCGAATAACAGCAGTCTAAATAAAATGCGTTATGGTATATTTTCGCCGACTGAGTCGATATACTAGCTTTGTCGTTCTCACTTTAGACAGTTTTTGTTATTCAAATTTAAGGCTTTTGTTTTTGCTGTAATAATAATACTACATGGTTACTAGGAATTAAGTCAAATTGTTACTGTTGTGTGTTTATATCACTGGTGTGTTGTTTTTTTTTCAAGTGGTAAATCATGTAATATTCGTAACCGAAATTATCTGATAATCCGAAATAATTAGACATCCGTAGCCGGTAAAATATTATTCATATATGCGTATCTTTATCCAGATCCGAAATTTCATATGCATAATATCCCTACTTCATTGTTCATAGTTTGAAACAAATTTATTTATTGCAATAAATATATTTTGTTGTTACGAGAAACATCAAAACTTTATTTGCTTATTTCTTAACAAAACTTCCATGTCAACTTTTATTTCCTGTTCCACGAGATCGAATCGAATTCCCGAGATAAAAAATATACGTTGTCCTAGATATTGACCCATTACGTAAGTTACAAA
Source organism: Agathymus mariae mariae (assembly GCA_018251895.1). Taxonomy (NCBI): domain Eukaryota; kingdom Metazoa; phylum Arthropoda; class Insecta; order Lepidoptera; family Hesperiidae; genus Agathymus; species Agathymus mariae. The sequence goes on from DWPT01006694.1 coordinate 2,120, forward strand.
TAGGTTAAGTACCAATTCACGACTATTCAGTGGTTTCCCCGTAATACATGCACAGATAACAGTCATTCAGGCTCTAAAGAGTAATACAAAAAATGGATAAAAACTTTTAAAAATCTGTATCGATAACAGTGTCTGTGTACAGTGTGTGTGTATAGAGGTTTTTAAAATATATTTAATGTTATAATCCGGCCCTGTTTGTTTTATTTATTAATGTTAAACATACAGACAATGCGCATTTATTAAAAAAATATTGAAAGCGTGTCACGTCTGATACCATGCAAGCCCGTTTCGAATTTGACGATGCTTTTTTCATTACCTTGCATTTTAGATAAAAAATAATATTCGAGTCTAAGATAACTAAGTGACCAATTACTTGCTTGCACTGAGTACACTACTTACACCTGAGCGTACCAACTAATAATTTAAACTTAAAACACAAGTACACGTCATACTTGAAGTTTCAATAGAGTGTTTTGACTTTTTACCGCAGAGCGCACTAAGATAGTGACAATTACATGCTGGAAATAAGTGCTGTAGTTCCGTTATAATCTAAGTAGTTGTTTTAATTTATAACGAAACAATACGCAATACTGGTTTAAGTGTATGTCTGGTACTTATTGTTTTTATATTCTTATTACATTTTTATATATAAATATTAAAATTATGACGCAAGTTAAATTAAACTCCGTCGTTGCTATAACACAAAGCTATTTATATTTTTATGGTAACCGAACAACGAGGGTAGTAACTAGCCACGCAGGTAAATAATGTTAACACTATATACAAGTACTATTGAGATTATGTAGCGTGGAGCAAATCCAGTGATTTACAAAATAATGCAAAAGTAATACACTGCAAGCAAGAGAGGATGGCTGAGACTAATAGTATGGAGTTCCTGAAGCCTGAATAGTTCAGAATCAACCATACACTAAGTATTGTATGTATAGATATATTACGTTTAGCAGACCGCCCTCGCTTCGCTTCAGAAAACTACGCCTTACACTTTGAAATAGCACCTGCACTGTTTTAGGATTGGGTTTTTCTTGTTCTGTGAATCAGATACATATTCATTTATGTATTTTTTTTTGTTATGGACGGATTGAAATGAAACGAACGTTAAATATTAGATGATGCGTACTTCAATACACTAGTGAAAACCATAACGAAATCGGTAAAGCTGTATCTGAGATTAGCGCGAACAACCACACAGTAAACAGTCAAATTACAGTTAATAAAGGCCCCTAGTAACAGTTTTTCTCATATATCGTTCATGTACAAAAGTGTTCAGTTACAATTTTACCTAATATAATAATAATCTATAGATACTAGTACCTTGTTAATGACTTATAAATTATACACTGAATTATGGTCAATTTTAACTTTTATCAATGTAGCCAATGTATGTATTTTGTTATATACGAATAAAACTGTTTAGCATCAATTAACCTCTAATGATTGACCGGTCTTGCTAGCAGAAACATATTTTAATCACCCACGAGTAATGTAATATGAAAACAAATACGCCAGCACGATGTCCACACTACGGAGTAAATTATTGCTGATTACAACATATCATTATATGGATGTAGGCGAGATTAAAATGTCAATATTACGTTTTCATATATGTAGCCGGAATTATTATCATAGACACACATACATATACCGTCGGCGAATAGCACTCTTCATTGTTTTAGGTGTGGGATTTTCTTGTACTATGACTTTGAAATATATTCATTTATTTTAATAGCTGCAGCCTGGGAGTCAATATTTTGTTAACTACTCTCTTAACTGTATGTCCGTAACTACTTTTATTTGTTATTCCACTGGAGCAGATCTCTTTTCCGGGATGGCAAGTGTCGAAGCTTAGCATCCATGGACACTAGCTACTGTACCAAGTACTCCTCCTACGTACCATCTTATGTCATCTATTCCTGTGGCGTCATATATGCCTTGATATGTTTGTAATATGCTTGTATGTGCTTACACTTATACTTACATAGTTTGTAAGTAAACATTTTGTATTACATTCATCTGTATTTATTGCGTTGCAGACGTTTTTCATCGTTTATTTATAACATCCTACATAACTTCTACTCACATTGGTTTATTTCACTATAACTGATTGCCTGAGAAAATAGCTTTGTAGCGATAAAACGCAGCGATTTCAACAATTCTGCCCTTTGTTACCTGTAGCTTATACATTTCCTATTATGGTCAATAAAAAGGGATAAAAATAGATAACAAAAATTGATACGAAAATCCATTCGGTAGATATTCTGTTAACGACTGCTACTGCCTTCCTCGGGACAGACTTTTAATCCATCGTTCGTAGTTGGAATCGAAATTATATGCTGTACTTGGTGGTACTAAAATCGTCTTTCATACTTTGGATTAGAGTTCGTTTCATTCTTCTTATCCAGTAATTCAACGGTATGCGAAGTCGCAGGACCGAGCTGAAGCAATTTCATTAATGGTGGCTTATCGTTTCTCTACCGACGTACTGATTAAGGCACGTCTGTTACCATAGTACCTAAAACGTATGGAGAGTACAAATGTGTCGTATCGTTGTAGATAGCGCGAAGGTCATGTGCTAGTCTCATCCATATAATATTCTTCAAGATAAATTTCTAATTTCATATTTTGTAAGGATCTTGATCTTTGGAAAAACACATAATTCCAATTTGTTCACATTGTTTATAAGTTCTTTTATAAATGAGTTAAATAATTTAGTATTATTATTATTATATTAAAATTAAACCTTGTATAAAATTGTGAATGAAATTATTTTTTACATTCATATTACACTTACAAATAAATCAAATAAATAAACATTTACATGCACCCCCGCACTAGGACATTCTGTGCTGCGGGTGGCATGGACGTGTCATCACAAGCACCTATGACCTGAGAGCAAAAAATTATCTGTCACACAAAATACCTTCCCCGACAGACTAGGTCACTATCAACCTACAGAGTCACCCATTTATCTTGTCGTGTCACTTGTTTGTCACTATTTAACTGACGGAAATGCTATAGTTGGTTTTACTTATAATATTTATTGTGTTGTTACAATATAACGGAACTTGGTAATTAAAAGTTCGAAATTACCCATGAATTAACAATATATAAACATTTTGCAATGAATTTAATTTTGAAAGTAGCCTATTTATATAAAATAACCTTAAATTATTGCAAGAGCACTATCGGGATTTATATAACTTGGTACAATCTCAAAGATTTTATTTAATGTACGAGACTTGACACCGTTACTTCAACCGTCAAACGATGGGCAGGAGTAGTTTATTCGGACTAATAAACATTCTTGTATTGAATATTATAATTTTTAAGTTCATCATTACTATAAGGTAAGGTATTTTTAAGTTCATCACTATTATATTTAAGATATATCTGACCCGATACCCGATAACTAAGAGTATTCAGCAATAGTATGAATGGTATATGGTATATGGTAGTATAATACTAAGTTATACTGACGCTTGTAATCAATTCTAGTCCTCGTGTACTCTATGGCTGTCTCGTGTCGAAGGCATCCTCCTATCTGATCCAGAAAGGTTAGGAAAAAGCCTTTGATTGTGATTGTAATGCTTTTCTGGTATCTGAGATAAAACCATTCGGAGTGATGGTTTTGTAGCTATATTTGAAATATATTCTAGCTACACAGACAATTTGATTTAATGGATGATATCTGTATTTTCTCTTCTTCAAGAATGAATCTGTTGATGCGAGATTTAATTTAAGAGATTCTCCACCACCACAGCTCCAGCACCTCATCTCGAGAGCATCTATCCTCTTCTTTTCACTTTCTCGGAGGGTCCATGTCTCTCCATCATAGAGAAATATGGGGTCTTAATGGCCTTAGATATGACCATGCGTCGTTTTTGTCGATGCGGCCACTGTTATTCGGGATCAACGTCTCCGAAATATACATATGTGGACCACATGATTTACGTAATACCTGGCGAGTTGTGGCTGATACGTTCGACATTGGATACTATAAAATTAATTTTTATTTTCAGAAATCTTCAACACCATTATCTCTAGACTTGGATATTTCTTTAAAACCGATTTCAGTTCCTCAGCAGATTAGCTTTTAATATCAATCGGTAGAAAATATTGAAAAAAGAAATTTAAATTCCGAATAGGTACGACTGATAATCATCATCTTTTGAGAATCTATGATTCACTTTAATCAGTTCCAGTAATTATAATACATTTAGTTAGTCAACAAACCTTCTTAGAAAATCTCTAGATAATAATGATAATCAGGTCAAAATACATAGCACTTTATGTATGTATAACATTTAAATATACAAGCAGAAAAGCTATATACACAATCGTGAAAGAAGAAATAGGCATTTGGTTGTGTCATCATATCGGTTTCAAAAGGTTCAGCGTTCTTTTATGGGGTTCGGGTTTCGTCTTTACAATAAGGTTAAGTTCATGCGTGATTTACCTATTGGAACATTGAAGCGACATGTTAAAACACAGCTTATTGTTACAGGATATTATGATATAAATGAATTAAATGACAATGACGTCTGGAAATAATAGTGCCACCATTGATTCCGGGCAGGTGAAACCCTTGTAATTATTTTAATAATACATTGATTCAAAAGATAAACTCAGGAGTTTCTTCTCCTCATTGTTAAAACACGAAAATGGTTTTGAGATGGTAGTAAGTAAAATATACCTTGATGATCAAATAATTTTGGATTGGAATTTGAACTGCAGCAACGAAAAGTAGCTATTTACAAGTATCTATCAAGTTGCAAATGTAAAACTATGAATGTGTAAGATTAATTTATTTTTACTGTTAACAGATTCCTATAAGAACGCAACATCAAGGTAATCCCCCGTCGATAGATGTCCTACAATTATTACGTGATCGCTCGAAGTGATCCGTCGCACCTGGAAGTTTTACTGCTCGTTACCTTAATGACGTAATTAATCAATGTAATTGGTACTCCAGCAGCATAACGGTCGATGTTGTTACAGTTATCATAATAGGTGAAGTGACAGAAGTTGGAAAAGTCTTCTTATAATATTTCTTATTTCGTTATTTAATATATGCTATTGTTGATGTGTTTGTTTTAGTTTTGCAATAAAAAATATGGTGTGCCTGCCTTGTAAATTTTATTATTCTGAAGTCATCATGTCGTTAACCCTTGAAGAATGTATCAGGATACTCACAATGTTTGAAGATGGGCACAGTCAGCAAAATACGGCGAGAGCTGTTGGTGTGACTCTTTCTACAGTTTAGCGTGTACGCCAGCGTTTTCATGAAACTGAATCCAACAATTTTGAGAAATCGCTTTATTTCGGCTGTTGAAATTAGTATTATTAAATAATTATCATTTCCGAGCTGGAGGAAACAATCTGAGTATGGAAACAATCAGGCAGCGTCTGGCTGAAGCAAATTTAAAACCATAAGACCTGCAAATGGCCCAAAACTAGAAAGACATCACAGAAACTCAAGGTTGAGTTGTGGTAGAGAACAGGAGAATTGGACTCTGAACGACTGGTCAAGAGTTATGTTTTCAGACGAGTCTAGATTCTGTTTATATATACGGAGGACAAGAGTGCACAGAAGACCGAAATTGCGCTATATCCAAGAGTGTATAGAAGAAAAACTACCATACCGCGAAGGCTCTGTTCACGTGTAGGCTCAGATTTCTTCCGAAAGCCACACGGAGCTAGTGGTGATAGAAAATGGAACTTTAACTGCAGAAAGATATGTCACTGAAATTCTGAACGACTACGTCGGTCCATTTTAAGTGGGCGTGAATGCCGTTTTTATGCAAAAGAATGCCCGCCCGCATACAGCTCAAACAGGGTTTGCCTATTTTCAAGAAGTCGGTATCACACATATATGAATGGCCAGCACGCAGCTCCGACTTAAACTCCACTGAGCATGCATGGGACGAACTGGACGACATGTACGTCAGCGGAATCCGCCGCCAATCACGCTACGTGAAATGAACGAAGCTCTATTAGGGCAATGGCAGAATATTCCGCAGCGTCGCCTTAAAACCCAGTAGAAACTATGCCAAATCGCATAACAGCAGTATTGCGGGCTCGCAGAGGGAACACAAAGTACTAAAATGCGTGAAAACGGCACATTTGTAACCAATATACATTTACACAAATACTGGACAAACTACGCATTTTTATTTATTTTACATTTATTAAAAATAAAAAAGCTTGATTTCATTTTTTCTTATTTACTAAACATTAAAATATTCTTTAATTTAGTCTTTATTTCATAACAGCTAGGTCAGGTACTTTTGAGGATAATGAAAATTTCCCAACCAACCCTTTCTCTTTGCGGTCCAGTGTATTTTAAATTTTGACTGATATTATAAAGAGACAGTGCGAATTTTGTGTATGTATGGAGGATAATCTACTGAAACAACGACATTTATTCCAAAAATTCTTTTACCATTTGAAAGGCACATTATTCCGGATAGACATAGGTTATATATTAAGTGTATAATATATATAAGAATTGTTGAACTCGAACGATGTCGAGATATTTATAAAGGAGATATATATTCCGTTACTTGAAATCACGAATTTATACATTACAGTTACAGAAATAAACACCCAAAATATATTGTTCTGGGTTCGGAAGTCATTAATCGTAAGTTTAAAAAAAATCAAATCCACATATTAGTACGGAAAATCTCGTGATATCTAATCAATAAGCTTCAACTGGAAAAAAATGAGTACTTAAATGGGCCACAATTATCAGGACACTGTCCGAAGTGTTCCGGTGTAGCAATTGAAGCATAGTCGCTCGTTATATCAACGACTTTGGCATCAATCACCGTGATGATTATAAAAAATTTAATGTTTTAAGATAAACAAAAACTTCTAGAAGCAATGCGAGTACACTCTCAGTTGATCACTTCCCATGAGGAACATGGTCCAGATAATTGAAAACGCTCATATAATCACAACTCTCATATTGGTATTAAGTGTGTCGAGGGTGACAAGGACATGTTAAAGTGATAGATTACAACACAATTTATTAAGACAGGCAAATATTTGTTCATCGCATAAATATATGTGAGAATAGGAAATCAAACCCAGAACTCTTTGCTGGGCCGTCCATGATACAATTGATAATCTACATGCAAATGTCGAATTTAGCAACAAAAAAGATATTTGCTTATAATTATCTAAAGCGGTTGTCACTGCTTTGCACTTATACATATATAGAATGTTAAATTAAATATAGCATCTCTGGTAACATATTTAGCCAATAATAGACCATGAATCTACGAAGCAGTAGTGCAAGTGAATACTGGGGTATTAATGAAAGTCTGAAATAAAATTTATAAACAATTATTAGTAAAATAAAGAGATTGAAAGTTGCCAGTTTGAAGGATAGATATATGCTTGAAAATACTGATTTAGAAACAATTTCATGACAACATCGGTGACCGGGCCCGTTTTTCCTGTTCGAATGCTTCAAATTGGATATTCAGTTAGATGGGCTGTTGCTCCAGGAGACAAAAGATATGAATATATAATGAGATAAGTACGGTTGGCAGCTCAGCGTTGTCAAAATGGACGGAGCAATTTCCAAATATTTCTAGGTCCTTCCGACGTTAATGTAACATAATCATAGTCCTTAATTTTCAGATACGCCCTGGTACGGTTTTATTCTTAGAAGAAAATACTTGATAGTGTATTATTTTTAACAAAGTCTATCATGAATTTGTTTTTGAAATTATTTTTTTATTGCAGTATGATCACAATACGTCCAAGTAGCAAAATATCCAACTATTACGACTATGACTATTTACCAGAATGTATGGACATTTAGGTGACGATTATATTTCGATGGGATTCAATTTTAGATTATATGTGAGTCAAAAATGATTCTACCCTCTTTTTAATTATAGTGATTTTAGTCAATTTCCGATTATACTGTATGATTTAAAAACTATTCTACCCTCGTTTAAAACTGTGAATTATTTTTGTTGTTGAACTGCACGATCCTAGTTTAAAAATATCCAAATATATCGCGAGGCAAAATTCACATTGTTGAAAGAAAACTGACTTAAGAGCAATTGTAGTATCGAATACTCCATTTCATTGAATTCTGTGGATCCACAAAGAACTATCAGAAAGTTCGACAAATCACACAAACTCCGATCTCCGTTTGAAAGTAGAGAACGTAAAACGAAGCACATAATATTGAAAACAACAGCGCAATACTTCCGTAAAAATACTTGTCGTCTGTACGGTTAATAGAGAAAGTAACATATTTCCGCGAAACTTCTGAACTCGCAGGCATGTTTCACGTAATTGATTCGCTTTTCATTGGTATGGGTGGAAACGAGTTCAACAGGTTAAAAGTTCTACGTATAAGACCACAGAAACATCCATATATTTTTGATCGACTCCAAAAAGCAAGAGGTTCTCGATTTGATTGTAATTTTTTTTTGGTATACCTCAGAACTCTGCAATTTACTAACCTACTTGGAAAAGTCCTTTTGTGTTTCAGAGGGTACTCCCCGTTTGGTTCCACTTACATTTGAAGAAATAATACCATCCCTGAGGGTAAAAAATAGGGGCTGAAATTCAGCCTCATTGAACTAAGTTTTTAGTTAAAATATTTACTTGTTCCTAGTACAGTACCGAGACTCACAATATATGTTTTATGTTCATGTTTCGGTTCATGAACATGTAAATCAAGTTTAGCTTTACATAAACACAACTCATCTATGTGGTTTCTATCGTCATAACTAAGAATATTCATCGACCTAATTGCATTAACCATGGTCAGTTAATCTGCGTCCGATCCGATTAATGTTAATTCCGTCTTAATTGAAATAATGATAGTTAGTCACCTTTGGACTTAATCGCCATTGAGTCTATTAAATTCGACACAGTAAACAACCAATATTCGTGGTCTACAGATGACTGGAAAATAAAAAAATGTATATATATTATTTTAAATTCCTCGGCAAGAATAACCATTGGAAATTGGCAATTAGTCCATCATAACTAACTAACAGTATTCGTTTTTTTTTTTTTTTTTTAATAGCCGACAGCCGAGCAGACGAGCCACCTGATGGTACGCGGTCATCGTCGCCCATGGACATCAGCAAGACCAAAGTTGCCACTGAT
>DWPT01006695.1:0-11280 GCA_018251895.1 Agathymus mariae mariae
ATACCTAAGAACTTGTATTATATATGAAACTATAAATATGAAAAAACTCATCGTCATAATGAGATACCTAACCTAACAAATAAGAACTTTTAGTAAAATAGTACTGTCATCATAACTTAGCTAATTTGTTATAGTGTTATAATATAAATAATAAATAAATAATAAGTTATAAATAAAGTGTAAAAGTATTTGAAAATATAATATAAATAATTTGTGCACCCCTACCCTGTCTCATTACTCCATCTACTTTACTAATAGGTTGTCGGGAAGAGATCGCTAACTAAGGGATGGGGACGCACGTTTTACATAAAATGTTGTATCGAGTCTTTTCCATGCACTATTTTTGGTGTACAATAAAGTGGATTTTGTTTTTGTTTTTAAAATATTGCATGAATTTTTTTTTTATATACAGCATGTGATAAAAAACATCCAGAGGAATATCCAATCCAATATAAGGAAAAATATCCATCATAGATTAGCATTACTAACGTGAACAAGCTTTAGATTTATTTTTATAACAACAGAGCGTATACTTCGGAGAACGTTGAGTGAGTATGTCGGCTTAGTATTACAGAAACCGGAATCTTACCTTACATTCAAAGATAAATAAACAATAAATTTTACTTTACATTTTTATATTCGATTTAAAAGAAACACACGTACACATTTCCGTTTCAGATAGAGTTGTTCGTTCCAAAAATATGCCTGTGTGAAAATATCTGATAAAATAATTGCTACGCTCGTATGAGTACAATCACGCTCAGAATGTATAATATCTATTAGCCTCATTTATGATTATCCGACTATTTTGTACTGTAGTGTATTAACTGTTATTAAATAAACAGTACGTATGTATTTAGTAACTGCACATTACCGGCGGAAATTGCCAGGTACTTACAAATTGAGGGCCGAAAAGCTTAGTCAAACGCTTCGGGGGTTTTGATTTTTAGATTAATATTGAGGATAACAAACGAACTACACTACTTTGTTATAATTTGACTTTTAAATTAGTATTAATTTACTTTGCAAAAATCCGCACGCACAAATGCAAAGTAAATTAACACTAATTTAATAACAATGAATTTCCGCAAAGTAACGCCTGGTACTATCAACTATATAATTTTACTATTGTACTTAAGTTTTAAGTCGAAATTTGTGATGAATTAATGATGAAGTTTAATAATTCAATGTTAATTTGTAGTTCGTAATTATTAATTTTGTAATTAGAAAGATTGCGGCAGACACAGATATGTAATGCTAATGTAATCTAACCTGTACTCATGTTCGTAAAAATTTATCTCGTATGTATTGTATTCCAATGAGATAATATGTAACGATGCGACTCGAAGTAGGATTATTAGTAAAAAATTAAACTCATTACAATTACAGGAATGTTAACTTGTAGTAGGCGGGCACTTTTTTTTGGTTCTTACTAAAAATAAAGTGCTGGGCGAAGCGAAGTAACCTCTCAAATAATAATAAATTACAGTAACTCATTTCTTTGACTAATAGTCTGATGTTGAGTATGTGTTGAGCCTTGAGTTTTATTTTTATGCATGACGGCGGACTGTTTACTTTGAACTTGGAATTCTGGAAATTGTCACGACTCGAAGTTTTCACTGCCCGTTGGTTCTTGACGGCGCGTGAGTGAGTTTGACGAATAACTTCCTAGTATCATATATATATATATATATATATATACATAAATAAAAATAAATCATCGCTTACAAACACTTCGCTGTAGCGATAATTCTGTCGTACATGTCGGCTGAAAGTCGAATATGGAACCCTTCGCGCGGTATGAATCAAGGTATATCGACATATCGACATAGATGTTACATTTAGTCGTATTTAAGAACTGAAAACTATAGTGAAATCTATTCACAATTTTTTAAGTGACGCTTCGACAAATATAATGGTCCAAAAAATTATTAATTTCTCAACTTCTGTATAAACGCAACCCTATTATTTATATTTAACTTGTCTATAAATATACGGCTTCATTTTAAATTAAAGATAAGTAATATCAAATATATATAATTCGTCAAAACATGAAATACCAAACATTGAACCTTTAGCAAAAGGAGATCTTTGGCCAGTCTAGGTGATTAAAACTGCAGAGCAGCTTTGCTCTGATTGATATAACTTGGAATTGGTATTATAACAATAACATTGTAAAAAACTTCGATAGCGTGATTCAGGTTTCTTAACAGATTTAATGGTAAGTGATGTAGCTGTAAAGTGAACTCATTAGAGCCATTACACAATACAGTTATGGACTTCCTCTGTGTTCCTACGCAACAAAGTTAATTTGGCAAACACCTGTTAAAATTATTTGGCATGTGAACACAAAGCAATTTCAGCGATACCATGTTTTTGTTAGTTCAAGATCATCATGAGATAAATATACTGCCAGATAACTGGACAATACGATAAAAGTACAAGTGATTTCAAACCTGAATCGTACACAATTTTGCTTTGGTATGAAAATTCATGTTATGTATCATTATTTCGACTCAAATGCAATACGTACATTGAAAGCACCGTATAATACACTTCATTGTCTATTACCAAAATATTTGTAGAATTATTACCAGTATTTTAGTTACGTAGAATGTTGCAATTTCTTGACAATCTCAGATAAATAGCTGACGTGGCACTAAAAGAAGGGTAAACGTACAATGTGGAAACTTATAATCATAACACACATCACTTACTAGACTGTCGATAATTATCGAAGCAAAAGGCCTACACTGTACTATATACACTAAATATATTACATTAAACAACACCTATTGAATATACCTAAATAAATATCGAGCGTTATAATACTGGTACAAAGTTTTGCGAACGTTTCGCAGGAAATATTGAAAATCAAAACAGTATGTGCCATAATTCCCAGCACTACGCGACTTTCGCCTCTATGACTTGTGCAGAAGGCTGAATAACGCATTTACGGATTTTTAATATACTAAAGTACTAGTAAGTAGTGCTAAAATATGTTGCTAACAGTTTATAAAGTTGCGTTACTATTTTAGCGTTTTCACAAACTACGAACTCTATACCTGCTACTTAATAATATTTATGTGTAACCATAATTATATATAGTCAATATTTTAACATGAAGATATCATTATATATTTTCGACATGATTTTATAAGCGTATTGACAAACCTGCACAAAATAAATGATATCAATTTGGACTCGTTTAATAAAACATTGAAGTCGAAAAGTGTTACAAATGCTGGTTAAAATTTTATGAGCTTCATAGCTTGATACCGCGAATATTCGATTCACCGCGATATTGGATTCGCTTGATGCCGCGATATTCGATTCACATCCCGTTCCCTATTTTCGTTATTCGGATTTTCCATGATTTATAAGCAATTATTCTGATTCCGTTATTTATTTGTACAATTTTTATTGCTATCACGACCGAGAAAATATTTTCTTGCGGTGAATATAAACTATATTATGACAACCTTTGCTCCAGCCAATTGATTTTATGTTTTAGTCCAACGAAATAAAAGTATAATATTCGTTATCTTGACAAAATTTCAGACTATAAATGAATTATGGAATGCAAACGTATCATCATGATTTTACCTATAAAATTACCGTCACAGAATGAGATCACGAGACGTCTTTAATTTGTTTAACATTGATAAATGGGGACTGATAGTTTGGTAAAACTTTACTAATTAGATAAATCTACTCTTAATAATAATAATATAAATAAAATATATATAAAATTTTAGCGGAAGAAAGTACAAAAAAATTTATGTACAAAAAGTCGTAAAGGAAAAACAGTACCTATTCATCAATCTTCATTAAAAAAATGTATATTTCTGAATATGTACGTTTTTAGAGAATGTACTGAAACAGTAAAATCTAAAATATTTGTTATAAAATTTCTTGAGCGCTTCCTCCACGCTTCGATGAGCACAAAAAGCTGTCAGTCTCGGTTGTAATTGGCCCGTGCTAGTTGAACACTTTCGTAGACTTTCGGTGGCACAACTTCCGACCAATCCATACTGAAACAGCGCAATCGAACACACGAGGGCTCCTCCATTACAAGTAAAGACCCAACCCACCTGATACATTCAATCACACATCCGTCACGGTGGCTCCCTTAACTCTTTTAAAACTAAAGTTAGAGAACACTACTTACAACTTTGACTTTGCGATCTCCTTATTTCCTTGATCCCAATTCAATAATTACTATGTAAAAGTTACTTATACTTAAATTGTTATTTAAATTCATTTGTACACCCTGCCACTTAATAATATTCCTACGCTTATAACTTCTCACTTCAAGGTTGTCTGGAAGTAATCTCTTGTTGGCGACAAGTCCGCGTATAGTATAACAAGGTTGACCAAATTGTTCTCAAGTCATGTCCGTGCTATGGTGTACAATAAAGGGTATTATCATTATAAATTTAAATTTAAATTCTATAATGTTCTTAACTTTGATATGTAAATTAAAAAAAAAAAAAAATTGTCTAGAAAAGTATAGCACGGAAATCTAGCTTATTTGCGGCTAGCGCGAAATAAGTAGGTGTTCGTACCTATTCTGTGGCTAAACCACTTATCGTCTAGATTACTCGTATCGCCTGAAAATATCACACATACCCACTCAGATTTTAACTCAAATCGATAGCGAATATTGCGCTTGTGTCATCATACTTATCAGAATTGATTTGGGGTACATTAAAACACTAACATACTTATCTATCGCCAAAAAAGTTCAGTGTGCTTTTACGGGGCTTGGGGTTTCGTTTTTACAATAAAGTTCCAAAGTTGATACGTGAGTAACCCATTGGAACTTTTAAGTACAGCTTATTGGTTAAGGATATTATGGTATAGATGAATATATTAACGACAAGGAAGCGTGGAAATAATAGTGTCGAAATCGGTTCCGCACAGGTTTAACTTACTTTGTAATGATAATGTGCTGTTTTAAAATATGTGCTGAGGAGCTTCTTTCGCGGTTTCTTCTGCTCAATGTGAAAGCACGTTTTCGAAACGGTAGTAAAAGCAAAAATTTCGTCGATAAGTGTATTTACAGAATACCTAAATGATAAAATAATTTTGGTTTGATTTGATTTGATTTATAATAACTGAGTAATAAACAAATATAACACGCAGAAATTCCGAACCAACGAGTCATAAAACCAAATATTTTAATAACATTTGATATTAAAATGATTCACAAATCTAGCGACAGCCGCGCCTCCCACGATGTGATGTCCATTAGTAATATAGTTCATAAGATATTAAATTTATTTCGACAATGAAAAAATCAATGAGAGTTTTTATGTAGTTCGGCTAATAACTAACGTATTACTTTGTCTCCCCATAATATTAGATATAAAATATATTATTTAACTTACAAGACATAATATAAGTCGATTTACGAATACTTGAAAGTTGGACCTTTGATTAATGTTAAAATATGTGAGACGGTTAAATATTTGGAATTCCTGTATTACTCTGTGACTGGTATAGAAGGTACAGAAGACATTAACAACCTAGAAGTAACTTTTAAACGGCACTTGGGTATCTGCCACGGCCCATAATTGAATTGGGGAAATGTTCACCACTTGACCACTATTAACGTGTTAATTTATTAAAATTTCCAAATTCATCAATACAATCATATTTTTTTTAATTCACCCAAATAATATTGATGGTACAGGAATACCTACTCAGCCATCTTGGGTGAAACCTAAAGTCTTACACAACTTTGGTTTCTATTACATAATATAAAGTTTGCTTAATTGCCCTAAATAATTGAAACAACATGGATAAATTCAAGAATTTTAAACGGATTTTTATTCTGTTAAATATAATCTACACATTTCATAATTGTATATATTAATTGTAGATTGTAAAAAGTAAAACGCGGTAAAGCTGCTTTTGATTTAATGTTTTCTTGACCCACGTCTTGTTACGTATAAATCAGTGATTTAATAGGTTTCACGTTAACATTTTTATACGGTTTTACAAATCAACTAATAGTATTGACTTATGCGCCTAAAATAAATAATAACAATAGAACACTTCATAATTGTAAATCAGAATCAGGTTACATAATTTCATCATCAATATGCATGCCAAAAAAAGATTTACGTTAGTTCAATTTAGACTTAGAAATTTTGGATTTTCAAAATGTCCGTAAAGATGATGTTACATATAAATGAACCGGCCATTCCTTCGACTGTGCTGCGATATTGAACATACACTGATTGCACATTGGCCTCGATCAGTTAAGTTAATCACACTATTAAGGACTTACAAATGAATGAACGATTTATAAATATCTTTAGATGTTTTCAAGTTAATATTACTTAAGTATTTAACTATGAGATCGTCTATCACTAATTGTAGTGATTTTATCCAATCGACGTTTGTAGAGAACTGATGTTATGACATAGATAAATATACGAGTATAAATGACAAGGACGCCTGGAAATAATATTACCGTAACCGTGCAGGTTATAACTTTATAATTATCATATGCTAATTTAAGATGCGCTGAGAAGTTTCTTTCACCATTTCCTCTCCTCAATGTTAAAGCAGCTATTCGAAAATGTAGAAAAAGCAAACGATGAAGTGTATACTTGTTCTTAAAAAATGCCTAAGTTATTAAATTATTTTTCATTCTCATTTAGATTACACTCCGAAAATAATAACACTGAGAATTTATAGATAGAAATCGGAGCTATAAATCAAATTATCGTGCCTAAAGTCTTATTACGTTTTACTGACGCTCCAGATAGTTTGCATACCTGACTAAATGTCAGCGTAAAGCACGTGGAATAACAGGTTATTTATAAATGTAACACATTTACACGAAAAATGGCGTCTAGCCATTTTTAACTATAGTCTGTGTCTCCAAATAATGATGTCGTATCGTATGGTACAGACTGCTGAAGGTTGCTAATGTTTTGAAACCATTCGTTCATTTTTACGAGCCGAGCATTGAGGATATTAATACTCCGCAATCTACGAAAAAAAATCTAAAATTCTTAAGAATATCACTCGATATACCGCAGCCTTAGGTACTCGTTCATCCTGTTGATCAACGGAGCCGTTCTGCTGATTACCGAATATTGAGGATCATTCCTTGCATATTTTTAAGTGCCAAGGAATCCGAATTTAAAAAGTCCAGAAATATCATTGTCATTAGTTACGGAGATCTGTTATTTCTGGAAAACCTAGAGTGAAAAGTCTAAAATTATTTAGTACATTCCCTAATATAGCACAGCCCATGAAAACCGCTCTAGGCATGTAGCAAGAGATCTTTTCGGGAAACTATTCAAAATTTCGTAAAATAAATACGAATAATTTTGTATGATGCGATAACCCTGCCGAAGTGACGCAACGTCTAGACAATGTTGACTCTACTAATGATAGCAGAGACGATGGTCCACTGCTTAGTTCTTTATAGTGATTACGAGCACAGACTTAAGATGTTGCACTATCGCTAAGCACTTTTCTTATTGAAGCTATGCTTACTAACGCCGCACACGTTAAATCATACTTTGTACACGATTATAATTATAATTATGTCTATTACAATAAAATTGTTTTGCACATACGAAACTGTTCAAACAACTACAGTGGTCAAAAACAAACAAAAAACAAACCGGCCGTGTCTTTCATCGTTGCAAATCACTGACAGTGACAGCGGAGAAAATGACAGTGATGGAATTACTTCCTGTTTGTAAAATGTAACATGCCAATAGTTAGCGTGCGCTCCAAATCTAACGAAGTAAATGCCGTGTGTTACTTCATTCAAACATTATTATTTCTGTTAAAATTACCTTATGGATTCACGAAAACACATGTGTTGGTATTTTCTATATTATTTCCTGCAATAATAAAAAAAACTTAAAAAACTATAAGCTCTTTTTATATTTTTTCTTCCAAACAAATTTCACATTATTTCAGAACTTCATTTTAAGATATCAAGAAACACATGCATATATTCGATTCATACCAAATAAACTTTAAAAATCTGCGGAATAAGAAATCAACACTTTCTAAACATTATCTGATTAAGACCGCATGTTCCGGTTAGAAAGGACAGTCACTGAATCATCACAGACACCCAAGAGTTAGAACAAATCTTTTACCTGTTACATGAATCCCCAGCCGGATATCGAATTCGGGATCCTTGGCACGTAGCCATTTTCAATGGGATAATGAGGCTCTTTACAACCGATTTCTCGGTTGACAGATTCACATGACGTTCTTGAAACTCCGCATTCGAACTGATCGACTACCGAGAGGATTTAGGTGGGCAGGAATTCCAAATATTTCATAATCCCTCCCACGGGAGGCAGATTTCGACAGAAATTCCCGTTGCACGTAACAAAACCAAGCTTTTTATACTGTGAGATAATCGGTTCCAAAAATCTATTTAAGGTCTCTTGATTCGTTACAAGGTTTGCATAATTTATTGTACCATATTCAGTCATCCGTGTATACGTACATCCAATTTAGTTGCCTATTTCTCCTTGCCTACAAATATATATTTTGACTCTGTAGCGAAGCATATCTGTAGCATAGCGTAGGGTTCTGGTTATTATTTCCTTACGAGGCACTATACTGATATCCAAGACACAATGAATCCAAACACAAAAGAATGAACATTTATTTTCCATTATAAAGAACCTAATGAAAAAATCCCTAATTGAATTCAAGCAAAAAGCTTCTTCAAAATTGTTTTACCTATACGCAGATAAATACTCAGATGTTAGTAGCAAGCCCCGAAAACAAGTAATAAAAGCATCTCATTTGCGACATATAATTTTGTACTTACTTTGAATTAAGATTATTCACGAATTTTCTTGAAAGCTATTGAGGAAATCACTCCAAATTTACTTTCTGAAACCGCATCAAATATAACGTGTTATTTTTATCATTATAGCGCATCACATGAGTCACGGGTTATTAACGTTTGTGATATTTATATTACGTTGATAAAACAGGGTACTGTGTAATACATACAGTGCTTCACGAATAATGTTCAATATTTAATATCCAAATTCATATAAATCTACTAATTAGTGTGATATTTTTTGTATAATATATTAAAATAGAATAATTTCCGTTTATAATTATGTTAATACATTACTTTTTTAATGCATTTACAATTTTCAATACAACGCCATCTATTGGATCCTAACATAATTATTCGTTTCACGGTATAAACATACTTGTATTACTTTAATCGGTGTAGTAAAACGACAATTCAGACTCAAGAACATGTATACGGGTATATACGTTTATGATAAAAAAAAACCTTTTTTGTAACCCGAAATGTAAAAATTAGACTTTAATGAATGAATCAGTTTTTTTTAATGTATTCAGGCCAAAATATAAAATCAAAAAACAATCAATGAATTTTCTTCGCGAATTTTCTACTTAAACTAAAATCCACTCAGAAGTTCCAAATCCCCAACTGTCAAACTTATATAATATTCTTTTCTTTCAATATCAGCCCTTATGAAACAAGTTTGGGTTAGTTAAATCCCTGGATTGTTAGGGACCTGATGTTTCGGATTTGGTTACGAAGAAGGTATATAAGTTTTAAACTGTTATCATAATGTGTTACGGATATTGATTATATCCGTAAGAAATAATGATATTATTTCGAAACACAATAGTTTTGTTTCTCATTATTTAAAGAATTTTTACTGGTAATTTTTTATTACCCATTTAATTTGAAAAATTAGAAGTGTTCTCAGGATCTCAGGAAACTCGAATCTCTAGTGTAACTGACATTCGAACCACTACGCAATCACTGTTAGAAAATATAGTACAAATCTGATTACCGAGTAAATTATTTGAATATCAAGTTTACTTACAATTAGAAATAGGAATTCACAATATCCACCGAAATATAATAAACAAGTGGATTTTATATGAAAAACATCATACCTCAAATCTTTATGGCACTACATCTAGACCCCGAGGCCGCAAAGATTAGTAATTTTCAGTTTATATTGAACATATTTGGCAAATATTTCGTCATTTTACTCTGAGAATGAACATTCAATCCTGAAAACTGACAAACAACCATGGCTTAGTGAAAGAATATCCGAATTATTTCTTCCAAGTTTAGCGACAATTTCGGATACCCGATTACTTCTGAAAGTGATGGAGCTTTAACGAACATCACTATTTCCCTTATTTTTAAAAAGAGAGAATACCGTGATCGCTTTGAAGAATGTAAATTTAAAGTACTATTATTAATTTCAGAAGATACTTAAGGGGTTTTGAAATACATTTTATGGAACTGGAATTACTTGTCCGCATCGGTGTTCCCGGCTACATACGATGTGGGAGTCTTCAAGAGGATAGTGAAGAGGCTATTATAAATTAGTGCGTTCAACATCTGAGACGTCATCACCACTTACCATCAGGTGGGATGTTGTCAAGTATTAACTTATTTTATGTAAAAAAAATATAATATTAATCGTTGGTAACAAACCTACCACAGGTGAATAGTACAAATGTTATGCAAATAATCCTATAAAGTTTTTTAGTGAAACGTGAATGACGTAGCGGAACCCTACGAGGATTGCTGACGCTGCCGTCACGTGTAGAGGAACTAGGACACGAGTTGTTTGTCGAAAATACTAAAAATGCAATTTAGCTATTTCACCATAGTCGATATTAATTAATTAAAATGAAAAAGATGAATTCCTATTCTCGCATCGATAGGGCTTAGACGTAGGCTAACTATAAGTTTAAATTGTAATTATTCATAATTAAAATAGTTTTAATTTAATGCTGGTTTTTTTTTTTGGAGTCTCCGAGCGCAGTAAACATAATTCGCGAGTCGTAAAATAGGTAATAGGCATTATTTAGTTACGTCTTCATAACGTCCATAAAAAGTGCAGTGTTCTTTTATGGGGCTTGGTGTTCGTTTTCAAACTTTCAAAAGCTAATTTTCAAAGGAATTATTAAACAGTACAGTTTATAGGTTAAAAATATTACGGTATAGACGAATTAATAATGACAAGGACGCCTGGAATAGTGGCAAATTGAGTCCGAGTAAACTAAAACTTACGAAGTAAATATCATATGTTTGTTTAAAATTTGTACTTAGGAGCTTATTTCACCGTTTCAGCCCCTCAATGCTATAGCACTTTTTGAAACGGTAGAAGAAAAAAATTACGTACAATAAGCATATTACAGAAAACCTAAATAAGAATAATTAAATGATTTTGAAATTGAATTACGCTTTGAGATATAGAACCCTAA
>DWPT01006696.1:0-11279 GCA_018251895.1 Agathymus mariae mariae
GAAAACCTGTGCCTTAATTTTTGAGATTATCGCATTCAGACAGAGAGATGGAGAATTTGTGTTTATACTATATAGCATGTGACCGTCTGGAATAAATTATCTTCATAAGTGGTAAAAGAATTTTTGAAATAGATGCCGTCATTCCGGAGATTACTACTCGTACACAACGAAGTTCTCACTATCTCTTTATAATATTAGTATAAATTTTAACTTAATGTAAAATAGAATAAGTGTCAAATTTATAAGTTTTGCATCTAATCATAGAGAAAAAGATTTTCGAACACAAATAATTTACCATATAACAAATCTACCTATACCGTTAATAGAGTTGAAAAGTTATTTCATAAATAAGTATCTCTAAATAACATTGCTCATCACTCGGGAGATACGATGTCGTACTCACAAAGTGTCTTTTTAAATAAATATGTTCACGTAATCTCTTAACACCTTGTAAAATCGTATTTACGCGTTCGCACTGCGGTTAGGACAGTGCAATACAGCAAACATTAAGCCGATTCGTGGCGAAAAAGGATGCAACAAGAATCAATAAATAACTCGTAACGCTAATTCAATGATTACAACCCATTACCTGCACTTAGGCATGGAGAGAATCGGTCCAAATGATACGTTCTCGCAGTCCCACGGACGGCAATCTCACCAACACATTACGGGGAGATTTTCACGGCTAGCTATAATTTAATATAATCCAAAGAAATACGTACGGTAAGGTTTCCAGCCGCTCGGACGGTTGAGATTCGATTCAAAATCGTATGCTTCGCTACAACCGTTACGAAATAGTCGTATTTAAATTGTATTGCGATGTAGCAAAGCTGACATTTGAAAAGCATGGACATTCCAAAAGCAAATCTTATAGTGTTGTGCGTCAAGTTCTTCATGTACGATGCGCTGTAGTCAGATAATCGTGATTTCGATACTCGGAAGGTATGTTATCGATCACGATGTTAAAGATTCGATTAGTTTCGATTGTGGACGGTTGTTTTGATTTCCAATTTGCGCTCGCGCCGTTTGGGTGTTAAATAGCGGCACGTACTCCACTCTCATCTCGCATCGCAATTTTCGTTTCGATCTGAACATGATTTCAAGAGTTGTTAAAGTTTTTGTCCCTTAGCTCTGCTTTTTCCACATTCGAGCGACATGAGAGTTTTATTTAAGTAAAAACTATTCGATAACGTGAGTTCCATTTGCAATGTCCAGTATCGATTTTTTTGCTGCCCAAAAATCAATTCAAATGTTCACGACTATCTATTGTACTCAAACGAATTCAAAATAAATAATGAAGAAAACGTGCCATCCGTGTTACAATGACTACCAAAGCAATTTAATATGATTTAACCCGCAATTATTTCGAGTCAAACACACATTACTGGAATGAGGTAAACGAATCAAACAGTCTTGGTTGATTATTAGTTATTACAACAGCATTATGTGTATCAAACCTCACGATTATCGATGGTTAAATAGTGGCAGGCAGTTTTATTCTCTATTTTATACATCTAAGGCATTATTTTGTCGTGACTTTATATTCTCCACCTGCAATTCTGTATATTTTTATAAACGTATTTCGTTATGTCGGTCCAAGCGGCCCCATGTCGATAACAGGTTAAGTAAATGACATAAAATGGCCGCTAAAGGCAGTAAAAAATAATTCGGGACGGACGTCTCTCATTACTTTCTGAAAATTCAATTTCATTTCAACTCTCGAAGCCCTTATTATTTTTTTATAATTCATTGCATTTTTATTGCTTTTGGCAACAAACGATAAGGATAACTTGATTTTGTGTACAGGTTTTTTGGTCATAGATAACGATCTCATTTAAAAAAAAAATAATATTCTATAAAACTTGTAATGTCATTATAATCTAATATTTAATGTCGGCAATAGAACTAATACATCTAAGGCAATAGTAAAATATGTATGATGCAACTCCGCTAAGACAAGAGCTGCTCAGATGTTCTGCCGTCTTTTCTGACTTTCTTAACCTGCAACTGAAACACGTTAAAAACTTTTCACAATTGGTTTTAGAAGGGGGATTATAGCTAGCGAGACAGCAAATCTCTGTCACCTTCTGTATGACGGTCGAGCTCTAATTTACTAGTGCAGATCCCACTGATCTGCAGCAAGAGGAACCTGATGCAACTTTAGGTAGTTAATTACAAAATTCAATGGGTTGCAGCGGCCATCTAAATTAACAAAATAGAAAATAAGGATCAAAACAAAATCCTTGAAATATTTTATATAAGTTTTATTTAGTTTTAGATTATCTGTAGACCGAGTTTCCACAATAGAACCTCGTGATTTATGAAAATATGTATTCCACATCTATCGATACTATACTTGCAACTGATTTACATCCTACAAAATTGTGTCTGCATCCAATAAATTTGTAAATTTATACTATATTCCCAAAAAATTACAAATGTTTAAAAACTGCACATTAGAATACGGAAGCCGAATTACATTATAGGTATATGGTTAGTGCCGTAACTGATAACCATATACCGTAGAACTAAAAACTATTTGAAGTTATTCCAACATTGGTGCTACCTAGTAAACTTAATTAAATACTATGTACCAGCTATATATATAGCCTAGTACTACATAATCTCAACTGAACGTACGACATCAACCGATTTAATGTCATTTGTGTCGAAGGCCATTTCATTAAATATCGTATAATCAACTGCCACAAAAATTCAGGAAGTCGCCTGAATGGGTGACAAAATCTGAGGGGAGGTGTTAAATTGTCACACGGACCATAGTCGAACGGAAGTATGCTCACTTGAGTCTGAATTACCCCGCGTTACTCCGGCAAACTACCTCATAACAAATTGATTTTTTATCCAAACTACATTAGGTGTTGAGTCTTGATTTCAGAATAAACGAAACGTTGCCTGCACAGTAAAAAAAAAACCAGAAACTCGCACCTAATACGTTTGTATTACGGACTAAAATTCTACGACTGGTGATCTATAACTTGAGCACGGGAATATTATGCCTACAACGTGCCACACAATTTGATCTTACTTTTGAATTCATACACGCCAATTTGAACTAAAACGTCAAGGGTTAAGATCTGTTTCACCTCATAAACTAGTGATGTCCAACGCTACCGTACCATTGTACAATATTTATTGACGGTTGGCTGACATCTATTGTGTAAGTTGAGTTGAGTAATTTGTAGTACCAACATTCCCATCATATAATTATGACTCAGGTGTTCTTTATTACATTTTAATATATATGCGTGTATATCTATCCGGAACTTAATGGTACCAGTATATTTAAGTTACTGACGTTGTTTTCCAAAGAGTTAGTTAATCATCATTAATTAGTTAGGAATAATCAATTGTATTATAATAATCTCGGTGCCGAATCTGCTGTGAATTTAGTAAATGATACGATAGAATTATAGTATTGATTAATATTTCGTTTGTTTATCTTTTACATGTATATTGTGGTTGAAATTTTGTGTTATTTAGGTATATTTCAAATTAGATTTTGCATTAATCGTATCTTTAATAACTTAGAACTAATAATGTTTGTTTACTTAATCTATTATGAACAATACGTTGTCAACCCCATGAATAATGTTTACATTTGACATATCAAAATAATAACGGACTTCTAATAACTAAATAATTGCTTATTGCATAATGATCAATAAACCATTTATTTTTCACAAAGCTTAAAACAGTAGCAAGTTTTTCACAATATACAAGACAGTTTAAATGACACTACAAAAAATATTACATTTCACACGATAGCAGTATCAAAGTCATTAATGATAAACATTGTGACATACAGGCGTATCATTACGACATCAACTCTGTAATGGTCATAAAAAATACTTATCTAATAATTTCATACTATCGACATATTGACATTATCGGCTCAGTAGCACGCATACGATTAGTACGTCACCAATGAACACGTTGTAGTTTTTACGAGTGATTTTTTTAAACAATTACCTTCTGCTAATGATACGCGCAGTAAGCGAACGTATCGTAAGTGTTAATTAGGTTAATACAATTATGACATCGGTTGTATGGTACAAGCTAACGTACGGATAACTGAGTTTTATTTACAATGCTCAGGAATAAGTCGGTCCTTAATACCTTGAAATAGGGTTTGAATTTGTAAATTTAAGTTTCTTAATCGATAATTGTGTGTGTAGGTATTCGTCGGTTTCTTCGCTCAAGCAGACATGTCGACCTTTTCAAAATAGAAGTAAAAACGTGGTTGAACAACTCGGCATCCGCGGCTTCATGAAATGCCAGCTGCCAACTTCAATGTCCAATTTAATAACCCTTTTATGACAGCCGCTTAAACTGAGGGATCAATCAGGTCGAGATAATCGTTGCCATTGTGCCCGAATTGACCACAGTTTAATTTTGTCGCAAGACGTCTAGTATGGGTTTCTTTCACTCTTAATATAAGTAAAAAAGATGAAATATGTTGCATACGCCGAATCAGATGAAATGAATATATTCATTTATCTTTATGACAATTGGCTCGTTAGGACACTGTGGTCAGGTGATTGAATCACAGTTATCTAACTCATATCGATTTTCGTAATAGGTCGCCAAAAATAAAGCAAATTAATTACGACTGACCGTTAATTAACCTTCGTAAACTTTATGTTACGTGATGACTTCAAAATTCAAATTAACATCTTTAAATTTATGCTTGTTTAGGCAAAGAAACTCAAGAGTTCTTAATAACGCTCTTTAAGGTGTAGGAAGTTTGCCAATCAGCATTTGGTGTGATAGTTTAAATCCCTCTCATTGAATATAAGTTAATATAAAATAACTTCAAATGAGTGTATGATTAAAGTTTTCTTGACAATTGATCTCTTAGCTAATTATAGTTTGGTGATTGAATCAGGTTAGCATCGTCATTATAGTTTAGTGTACTCATTTATATGTTAAGTCACAGAAATACAGAAAATGAATTAATTACCTGTGGACTTTATTAATTTTTGACACCTTTATTTTAATTACTGTTAATCTTACTAAGTACCTCGTGAATCATTGGTGATCCATTGGATTGCTATTATTCCATCAAAGACAAATACGACACGTGAGTTTTACGCTCAGAATGACAAAAGAGAGTCAACCCAAGATAATTATGTATTGTAATAATATTATGAAGTTTCACAGCTATTTTAGGGATCAACAACAACACGGTGGAGAAAAAGTGATACCTACTCCTTAGTATAGATGTATCCTAGGATTATCGAAATTATTTCAGCTCGTACAAATCTAATTGCGGATAAAAGATATTTTAATACAAATACATTTTTCTAGATACATCTTGTCGGTTATAAGGACTAATGTAAAACCAAACAGGCCACCATTAGATGGTACCATAAGAAATCACCGTCGCCTGTGAACATCTGGAATATTAAATGTTAAAAAACACTTTTCTTATTGATGCTTTTTGCAATGATTTCAATAGAAATCTCACCCTAATTACCTGCAATAGTGGTACGTAATTGTATTGAATTAAGACATTTTTACTACAATGTAAGCTTAATAGTAATTAAATTCTTAAATGCTCTGTTGGGTGCAACAATATTTGTAAAAGTTTTGACGTATTCTTATCTTGACGTGATAATTACGCTGAGCGCGTTAAAGTATTTTTTTTTTTTATTACACCTAGCGCCATTTTTTTTTGGTCTAGCAAACGTAATGAAACGGGTCGGTTTTAAAGTTTTTTTTCTAAATAACCAGCCAATCAGCCTGACCTGTGGCCTTTGGAGTGTCACAAAGTCATTGTTGTCCACCGGCAGTGACACTAGCTGTATAACCGATGTGTTGTCAGTAAAGAAGAATGCACTGAATTTCTTTGAAAGCTTAATTATTTGAAATTAGCCTTGCTTATGTATATTAATTACACAAGTTTTTTGGTTCAATCACATTAACAGCCCACTGCATAGTTTAAGTACTCTGTTATTGTAGAGGCCTTCACCATGATGGTCCAGTTGCAGATTGGTGGAGGGGTTAGTGGACAATCCAACTATTTTAAATTGTTATAATACCAGAAGGACTCTAACATGACTTAACGAGTGCCTTTTGATGATAACCATGACTGACGGTTGAACGTGCCTTCGGAAGCACGGAAGTGTTTAAGAAATATTTGCGACTCACGGTAACCCATCCCACAACCGACCGTGTCCCAATTGTTTAACTTAGTCGAACACTATTGATACTAACCGTTGAGTTATGAGCGCTTTAAGATCTTAAAAATCGTCTTTAGTGTACAGACAGAAAAAAAGTAGTGACAGCTCAATGGTTTGAAAATCGACCTTCCGTGCGTGAGACTTGAGTACGAATTCTGCCTGCATCTCTAATTTCTCAAATTATTTGCGTATTAAAAGTTAATTATCACTTGCTTCGGAGAAGGAAAACATCTCGAGGAAACCTGAGTACCCCAATGGTTTCAAAAGTGTGATAAGACGTGGCCACCGTGGGTGAGTACAGCCACGACCCCTCTCATTGCGAGAGATCTGCGTCTATCAGGAACATAATTATCAAAGACGCTCTTAATTACAAGTTGCTAAAATACTGATAGATAATAGATATTGCTGACGAAAGATGCTTATGTTTTGAATTATGAACATGACAGACGATCAAAACAACAGTTTTCCAACATTACTTACATGCAATATCACACTCTTTGATCAAATTCATATTAATACTCATCATAGTAGCGGGTTGCGTGTTCGAATGCATTACGAAGACCGCAAGTGGCTCACTTTGACGGCTTAGTTAGCACTCGCTACTGTTCCTGTCACTCTGCTACGTGTTAAAATGGGTGCAACTTGAGAATATATACTCGTTACACGATCAGCTGCGAGTGAATAATACAAATTATATACTTCGTCACGTTAATAGAGGATAATAGATGTATAGTTTAGAAATATTAATAATATTTATACCACATATATAAATGATTTAGGGTAGATAGCGCTTGTTCAAGAAATATTAAAAAATAGCAAAATCGGTGACATTTCTTACATACATAAACTTGCTTATGTCCAGTGGGACAGTTAGCTGGGTAAGGATCTCTTTTCACAATACAGCAGCTGAAGTTCATAGTCTATCGCGGTCAAATACATATTGACAGACTTCACACAATTTTTTAGGTTTTATGACGTAGTTTCAATCAACCGCACACGGTGCCTAATTATGAGGACATTTAGTTTCAGCAGGTGAAATATGTGGTTGAGTGTGTTTTAATGGGTAAAAATATAGTATAGCACAATCAACTTAATGCAATACTTGATAACTCTTAGATAGTCGAATTCAGATCAGAAGCAATGAACGATGTAAATACATCCTTACTTCTGAAGAAATTCTCGACGGCCGTTCGCGTACCAATGCGCTGACCATTCATTGTCAGCTTGTCAACAAATACTTGCGTATTAGCCGACGTCGTTTATTGGTCCAGATTTAAAGTTGTCGCAGGGCACCATCACATTGATTTAGTAGGGATAGTAGATAATAGTTATTGAAGTGTTAAAAAACAATAAATTGTCATTTTTCCTTTTTATCTCTGTGCTTGGTATAGGTTAACAATCGGTGCAGTTTTTTTAAACGCGTCGAAATTTCTCTAAATTTTACGCTATCGAACAAGTAGGTCGAATCCACGGCTCTCCACAGTGAATAATACATTCGTAGGTACGTTATAATGATCGCGAGCAACGAATTTAACATACTCGCTTGTAGTATAAACAGTGCCTTAATACGTCGCGAAAATAATTCAGGCAAAAAACAACACTTTCATTAAAAGTTAATGTATCATGGCGTTATCTGACATATATTTAATTATCTTTGCCGGTTATCTTTTCTCTTAATTAACCTCAACTTAACTCACTTCGTTTTAATTAAGATAAATAATAAATACGTTAAACATATAATTAAATGGAAAAACGGATACCTACCGTTTCATTGTTTTTTACTAAGTACTAACGTGAAATTACAAAAAATACTGGTTTTACAGCGACGCAATACATTGCTATTCATATGTGTGAGCAAACACACATTAAACACTAGGTTGGAATATTTTTAGTCACGATTCTATTTATAAGGTGTCAGTTTATGAGTCATTGGGAAAAGACAATCTTAAGTTATATCCCATTTACAATTTTGCTTAATTAACTTTCCACTACTTTTAATTTTCCGATTATTGAATATTATAATAATGAACGACTTATGAAGTAATTAATGGATTATGTAATTTAATTATGTAGCGATGACAGGATCCAGTGATGACATGTGCATTCATTGTATGCCGAATAATAAAATAAGACACTTATCGACCGTTGTAATTTTATGTAAGCAAATAAATAATTTGATATATTAATTCGAATTTATCACCGACTACATAATAGCGACTTAAAATCTTATGATCAGCTTACGAACTCAAAAGTAAGGGTTTTTTTGCCAAAAACGAATGTTAAGTAGGACATGCAAAAGCATCAAGTTATGCCTAGGATAAATCATGTAATTTAGGAGCGGTTCGCAATGTTGCCATATAGAAATTTTAAGTTCTATTTCTTAAAATGTGAACTGTAAACAAAACCCAAACGCTTAAATTGAATGTCATGCTTCTCTAGCGATTAGTTCCTTTTTTGTCGATAAGAAACATCAGTAGCGTTTTTCATTATTTTTAAAATAATATTGGTAGTCACAAAGTAAATAAGCTAGTACTAACAACTCGATGATACATGTAATAAATTAATGTAATATGTAATTTAAAATTTCAAAAACTTTAATAAATCTTTTAATAACTGTTATACTGATAACACAAATACATTATGAGATTGAACGGTATGGATGTAAACAAAATTAATACATCGGCTAGCTTCAAGCAAGGCATCTTGCCTCATTTGAAGTGAGACGAGGTACCGGTTGGGTAAAAAATAAGTCTACTATTAGGTACTAATTTATTTTTAAATTGTCCTACACAACTCTTATCAACAGTCAATTTAGCCCACTACAGTACTTAAATGTACTTATTTTGAATTTCGAACGCAGCGAATTTCATTAGCTCACAAAATGATCTGAGACCCGGTTAAATACAGAAACGAACTTAAAAAAATGTTGTGTTATTTGAAAAGCTCTCGATTAAATTATGTATCTAAATATCTTTAATCAAGATGAAACATAATATGTAAAGAAAAAGAAATCTGAGATTCAAAGATTTTTTTGAACAATAAACTTGTACACAAAAAAATAGAGTTAAGAACGGTGTCACAGCAATTTACGCTCATCTCTGGACAAGGAGGAAATTGTCTCTTTATAGCATAGTCGTCGGTGACAACCTGACAACGAAGCAAGGTCTACTACCTACTCAAAATCTGCAGATGTTCACTACTATACTGAAGTGGTATCACACTGATAATCACTACTGCATTTATCTTCAGCCAATAGTTATGCTCTCCGATTTTAGATATTCATAACATTTTATATTTGTCAACTGAAACCAAGGTAATGTATATGCCCAGTGCGGTGGGAGTCTGTGAAACGATAATAGTCTGTGAGAACTTTATTTTTTATTTTTACTAAGAACCATTAAGCCAAAGATGGACACTCATTGTACATCTTAAGGCAGAGCTACAGCCACGCTTTCCAACTGAAAAGCGAGACCTGCTCACGGCAAAAACATAATTAAACTTATTCCATTGAAATGTTTCCAGTGCGACCGAATTTTTGACCACCAAGTCAAAAAGTCGCTGCACCTTCCACTTTGCGACATCACGTTTTGTGAATTCAATATTAATTATAATTGCTATTATGGTTACTGAAAATCTGATTTTCTCAGAGTTCAGTGTTCAGAGGTAATTAGTTTCTATTAAGTAACAAAAGATTTCGGCATTAGTTCAAGTTTTTTACGATTCCAAGTATTCTATCGATACCACATTTTCCAGGTATTACTCTTAAATAATCTATGATTTACTGAAAAACGTAATCAAAAACAATCAACTTAAAAAATATCTGTAACTTAACCTAAACTTAGTATAAAAAATACAAAAAATACTAATATATTTAGTAAGCCGCTCGTTAAGGAAAAGTGTACTGACTCAGTTTCCACGCTGATTAGATATATTAATTTCGGTACAAATACCTAACATTCTGGTTGCCTGTCGTCTCATCTATACATTTGGCCACGACGATAGCTGCGCAGTTGGCTTCAAAGACCTCAATATATTACAGAAATATAAATCCGTACTATTTCAGTTATACAACTATGTGCCTAGAAGTAAATAATGTCTTAAACAATTTAAAACAAATGAAGTACACCTTCGCCTGTTACGTAACAGTATATACGAAATGCCAAGTTAAGTCAGTTCAATTGTTTTAGTTATATTGTTATTTTATTTAGTTATAGTTATTTTGATAATAAAAAACCCATCCGTGGAGCTCATCCATGGAGCTCTCTACCTTCTAAAAGTTGCTGGGCACCCGTCAGATGTATGATATGGAATCTTATATCTGCCGATACTGGTACTCGGTGGTAATAATCTCAAGCAACGTTAGTTGGTAACGTTACTACCTATTATAAATTAGCTGTGCTATATTTCGGGCACATTACGGTTGCATACAAAGGTACTAAGTAACTTCACTGTATTTTGTTGACAACGCGTCTGTGAAGTTGCCTACTCACGATCATGTATTTAAGTTCTTTGGATAACTGGATACCAAGCGGTTTCATCATTTTTCTTGACCAACAACGCCTTTGTCTGATACCATACAATGCCTTATTATGCTAAGCGTTATATTAACAAAAATACTTTTAAATTGAGAAGCGCAGTATATAATAATTTATTACTTAATTTTATTAAGTCATCGAGAATCCATTTTAACTGTAGCGTTTTGTACTAATTTATTTCCCTGTTGTCAGGTAGTTATTAGTTACCTGGGCGTCCTCGTCGGTTCAACACGCGACCGAAGGACACTAGCTCATTAAGCACCAGGAGCTCTGCTTTCATCATCAACGAAATCTCTTCAGAATTATCTCAAACTATACGCTTACTTAGTTTCTACGTTGCTCTACGTTTATATTTGGTACGCTCTCGTCATATAGCTATAAATAATTAATCTTCTATATATATATAGGAGATCGGGTTTTTGAACTCACTCATCATGATATCTCTGAAACTATCAGGCCGATTGACTTGAAATTTGGCAGGAATATTCCTCACGTGGTGTAGAGGTCAGCTAAGAACGGATTTTACGAAACTCCGTCCCCA
>DWPT01006697.1:0-11277 GCA_018251895.1 Agathymus mariae mariae
GTTAACATTCAATAAAGTTTTTATTTACACTCAATTTATTTATATTTAAACTATCAACGGTGTCCCTCGACAAGATGATAACTTTAAAGATAAAACTGCTTGGACTTAAGTTTAATATAAGTAGTAGTTAGTACTATCGGTAAGTGTGTGTGAGAACTCTCAAAGTAGGGATTTCTTGAAGCGTTGGCGTAGTTTGACTTTTATAGTGTTTATAAAAACCAACTTCCAATAATTTTATTGCAGTTGGTAAAACATGTTTAAGATATCGCATGGGATCAAATTTACCTATGATTATGTTGCTTCAAGACTTGTTTATTGATATGGAAATAATGATAATAGGATATAGGTCACCATATTCGGGTTACGGGTTACTACACTCGATATCGGTCAGTATGTAGGGTACGACGTGAGTGACTAATGAGACAAGCAATACATTTCAATTGGGGATTAGTTGTCGCATAAATCATACTAAAATGACAGCTAAAATATCATCACATAGGGTTACAATTCATCACGCGATAACTGACCGATCTATATAACCCAAGGGTGCCAGTAAATAACCTGAAATGGTGCGGATTTTAAGTGAAATCTTTGTAGATACTCGTATATTGCTAGTTTGACGACTGAGATAAATCACATTTGCAAATTCTTGTAGTATCCTGTTAGCTTCGAAGTATGTTACTTAAAATTGTCACATCACTATAATATTGGTAATAAATAAAACTTATCGTGAGTACCCTGACATAATAAATTATATATTAAAATGAAAAAAAAATGAAAAAATATATATATATATATATATACTATTAAATTATTATTCTGTGTCGACATCAGTTTACAAGTAAAATAATTACATACGCCGTAAAGCTGATTTCGGCTACGTCGTGTCTTAAGAATTCCTTCCACCTTTATCACTGAGTACTGAGAACAACGGGCGGTGGTTACTTCTTACCATTGCATGAACGTTTCCACGTTTTTCAGATATTGACTAAAACAATGTTTTCAAAAACTAGTTACTTCATAGTGAAATAAAAGCTGCAAGTGTCAATGTGTTGTTATATCCTTTTAAGTGTAAACAAAGTGTCCAATTATATGTGCCAGTTTGGTGCTATGAAAGATTTCTATTATGTTTGGACGATGGTATGAAACCGGTGTGAAAGAGAGATTACTTATGACAGTTTCTTAGTAACAGAGTATTAAGTGATATACAGACGAGATAAAAGTAGGTATATACTATGCTACACTTGTCAAATAACCACCAGACTCCTGCTAATGCTTTACAAATCATAGGTTAGGCCTCTCATGGAGTACTACTCTCACCTTTGTGCAGGAGCGCCAAAATACCAGCTCAGTTAATTTGACGCAGAACAAAAACATGCAGTCCAAATCGTCAATTGCTCACAAATCACCTTTACAATCGAATGCTTAAGCTCTAGAAGATATAGGTACTCTTTGTCTATTCTATCGGTACTATAACGGTGAGTGCTCTGAGGGACTTTTCGGCCTGGTGTCCACTTAACCCTTCCATCACCGCACTACCCGCCGAAAAATAAAGTTCCCTCCACACGGATTGGAATGGTCCGATTCTCACGATGTTTTTAGCCGCGCACATGCAAAATGTTGGATCAAACTTCCCTCTGAGGTAATCCCGGAGCGCTATGATTTTGAAGAATTCCATTTCTTCAAAAAAGATCTAAAAGTATAAAGAGCTCTCCTCCAGGGTCAGCGTTTTAACGGTGACCCCTCTGGTGTTTTGCCTATGCGTATAGGTGATGGTGACCACTTACCATCAGGTGGTCCGTCTGCCTGTTCGTCTGTCCTTCGGGCTATAAAAAAATGATACATCACTGTCATTACAGTTGCCACATCATCGTCATTTGTTCAACTTACAGGATCTACAAATACTTAGGGTCTATGTAATAATTTTAGGCGTAATTACATTAATTACTAATTATTTTATAATTTCAGATGAAACTGTAGTTATTAGCTTGTAATTATACTATAATCATATTTATGTATTGTAATTATGATAATTTTATATGTAAATATTTTTGGATTTCAGAAAAAAAAAGAACTCCAGAGTAATATTTAAAACTTTTATTCGTTATTACATCAGATAATCCAATCCTTTGGTCCATCGTCCATGCTCTCTTCGTAAACCAGCGGTCACACCATTTAACATGAATAATCTGTCTGTTATATACATTTTTACAAACAAAATATGAATAACTAGGCGATCGTTACGTCACTTAAATTTATCAAATATTTTGTCTAACAATAGTTTCTATGTAAATACATTTACAGTAAGAAAAATTCGAAATACAGCTATTTATACAGTAATTGTAACTTATTATAAAGGTATGCCCACATTTATCAGGTTATCGGATAATATTTTTACATATATATTACGATAACTTAATCGTAATAATTACGCTTAAGATACGTCAAAATAGTTCGTATATGTTATATATGGCCATTTAGAAGAAGAAATGCTTGTTAAGAATTCCATAATGTACATTGTCATTATGATATATGCTGGAAAGGTAAATACGCTTTTCAATTCAAGTCCCCCAAAAGAGCCCCAAACCAGGAGTATTATAGTAAGCAAACATAAATAATAAATGTCTGCACACGCATAGCCAGTACTGCGATTTTGTGTTGCTGGTGGCTTGGGCGCATACTCAAATATCGCAAACAGTTAAGACCATAGCACAACCGTATATTTTTCACATTAATCTCTGTTCAGGAATTGAGCCTGGGACCGTTCGCTCCACATCTAGTGTTACAATATTAACATTTAACAAGATCACGATGTCTCTTGACTCGTTCACATTTAGGTATAAAAAAAAAGCTGCGCCGAAATTTTCTGGATCGAAATAACTTCTTAGTAATGAACTTACTTCAGTACCTTACACATTATGTAAAATATTGAACTCAATAGCAGATACAGATATCCGGATTCAAATGTTGGTGAATTTTTGTCTACTCCTTTTTTTAATCGTAAAATCAACACATAAGTAAAGTTTCAGTGGAAGTCAAACTGGATCTTAAATGACTAGCGATATTTTGCTGGAATATAATATTTAAATTCAAAATTTTCCTTCATCGAAAATCAATTTGTTAAAGAATTTTTTGGGAATACGTCTTCATGGCTACTAGTCATATAATGTTGACTGCATGTCAAAAATACCATTACATTATATTCAACAATCATAGTATGCAGAAGTATAATTATTTACTTACATAATTTCTCATTAGAACCCATAATTATCCCACTGCTGAGATCGGGTTGCCACTCATAATGAGATGGACTAAGGTCATGGTCCGCCACGCTGGCCAAGTGCAGGTTGGCAGTCCTTACGGACCTTAGAGAACATGATGGAGAACTCACAGGTGTGCAGGTTTACTCACGATGATAAGTAACTTGTAATACGCACATCATTTATTAAATCAAAAATCTGTGCAGGATTCAAACTAGACTTTAACTAGAAAACTGATGTTCAAAGCATCAGATTGTTACTGCTTATTATTATTATTATTACTTATAATACATTGCTGTTGGTTATTTTCATTGTTCAGAAATTTAAATTGTTCGCCAAAAATAAATCCTGAATCTACACATTTTACAGCACTCGAATGTCAGATTTATTTACCAAGTGTAT
Organism: Agathymus mariae mariae; assembly: GCA_018251895.1. NCBI lineage: Eukaryota > Metazoa > Arthropoda > Insecta > Lepidoptera > Hesperiidae > Agathymus > Agathymus mariae. Next base: position 3,663 of record DWPT01006697.1, read on the forward strand.
TGTAATATAATTATAATATAATTAATAACAATACTTATCAAATACAATAAAATTAATTTTCATTTCCAAGCTACCCTAGCACACAGTTTCCGATAACACAAATTTACACACTATATTAATTAATTGAATATTTATTAATATTTAGTGTATTAACAATAGCATAGACTAATAACGACATCATTAAACGAAGCGTTTTGGAATATTAAAATTACTTACGATATTATATTTTACAATTATTACATTAACGCAATTAATTATTATACTCATAAGCACCAATATTGGAATCATTAATAATTATTTTACAATTGTATTCGACTGATGCGTTGACGTTTTTATGGTGACTAGTACCTCTTTAGTAATTTCGTTAATAGTGAATCCAGTGGGGTTCAGTAACAGTATAGCCTGAAGAAACAGATACCGGTCACAGGTCACCGATCACAGGTCACCGGGCACAGGTCACTGGCCACAGATATCGGTGATATCTAGACAGGTAAATGAGACGTAAAACTCTTTTAAAGACCCACTGAGGTTCCTTGGGTTTATTGAGGTTGAGGTTGAGTCGGTTGAAGTTATATTGTAAAGAAAGTCGAGATAAAACGCAATGTATGAAATAACACACACCACCCATATACATATACTTACTAATACTTAAATATGATAATAATATTTTGTGTATATTTTATAACAAACTGTCAATGTGACAGTAAAATGTTAAATTAAATAATTCTCTTTTCTTTATCTAAGACACATTTCAACATTTCACAAAAGACAAATTTAATATAAATAACTATGAAAAGAAATAATGTGGTTTACACTGATTGATGGAGACTGTTTCTGAGTATTACATTTAAATGAGTTTAAACAGCTTGAATTCAATTAATATTGGATTTGACACAATAGGAAAATAAAATTACAAATTGAATTTTCGGAATACTTTCGGCAAAACGAAATCTTAGAGAATCGCGACTTCGTTTGAGTTGGACCACACTAGACAGTATTAAACAAAGTAAATAAATATATAGCCTATTTCCCAATGAAGTAATGTACCTTTTAAATGATAACAAAACTTTTGAAACAAGTACCGTAGTTCCGGAGATTACCCTCAGCATACACACAAGCTAACAAAATTCACACTCTCTTTGTAATATTAGTAGATACTGATGATTATCAAATCTTGAAATCCTTAGAATTATTATTTAGCTTTGATTTATCACAGCTGATTCCAAGACTTATATATATATTGTAAACATGTAATAAAATGATTGATGATGATAAAATTATGTATATACTACATACCTATCCATAATACGTACCTGTGGTGGTATAAATGCAGAATTAAGAGTGATACGGTTAGTATGATTCGACAACCTTAATGAAAGAAAATACTTATAAGATATTCTTAAAATATATGTTGTCAAATACATTTTATTTGAAATTATTCCAGATAACTCTTCAATGGATTAATAGAGCCGTCATTCTTCAATGCATATGAAATTGAATATATCAGCGACTCGATTAAAATGATAATTTTGATACCATTAAAACATTGCTCGCCATTAACGTATTACGCTTGTGTTTATTTGCCGAATTGGACTGATTGATTATACCGATGAAACTGCAACATGGGTGATTAACGAATAGATTAAAACAGTTAAACATAATGGCTGAAGATTACTTTCTAAATACCGAATATAATTAAGTCGAGATAGCAATAAACAACTATCGAATATTTACAGCAATATTATAAAACGTAATTTGATAAAAAGTTTTTTATTAAAGTTTTATAAAATAAAATAAAAATACTCTATATTGTACACATATACATTTTATACATACATACATATAAATATGAATACAGCAGAGAATACGATTAATTAGGGAGATGTACGATATCTGCTTACGATTTAATAGTGATATTTATTTAGCGACAAATCCACAGTGAGGACAGAAGTAGCAAAACCAGGAAAATTATAGCACAAATAAATATAAAATTCCTATCAAAAAGTTCTATTCAATGAAAAGGTTCGACAAACGAATTACATCGTTAAGGAGATTAACTCGCAGGTTGGTTTACGGTGATCAAATTTATCTCTTGCTGTCGAAAGTTAAATACAGCACTTGGAATTCAAACTCACTTGAAACTCGAATCGACAAAACTTCACAACTCGTTCAGCACATCGTTAATTTCGATTGCTACGACAGAGTATTTGATTGACTGATTGTTGTTTAAAATATTGTCGATAATGGTCCTTGGGAACTGTATGCCTTATGATTTGAGATACCGAGCTGAAGTTGCTGTACTATTATGAGCATGTAATTTATTGTTAAGTAGGTGTTGTAGCTATGGATATCAATAATCGAGCTCAAGGTGAGTTTAATCTATACTAATGTTATAAAGAGAGTCTGAATTTTGTTTGTATGTATGTATGAAGGTAATCTCTGGAACCAAGGCATATATACGAAAAATTCTTTTACCATTTGAAGGATAGGATATTTCCATACCGGATGGAGATAGGCTATATGATATGTATACATATTATTAAATTTTTATTTTAATGGAATGTTAAGACACTCAGGAATAGTCTGTGTTGCGAATACGAAAACATATGTCAACGAGAGGTTATAAATTATCAGTAACATTTTATCTGTTATATAACAATTTTAATCTAATTTTCTTTTGAATTATTTCAAGTTACTGCCTGAATACTATTCAAGCATCTAGTGGTAAATATATACGAGGGTGTTAATATGCACTAACTTTGTCAGAACCTATATAATCTTGCTTTGAAGACACCTCAAATTATAGTTGGAAGGGAACACTTTCCAGTACGAGTAATAAATAAGTCTTTATGTAGGGTAACCGACGATTGCTACCAACTGTGGTTCAAGGTATTTAGTTTGTAAAGAATAAATCACAAAGTTGCTTTTCAATATAAAGTTCAGTGGTAATGGCTTTTTCAGTGGAACGGTTTCTACCACCTACAAGATTTTATTTGTGATATAAAAGATTTTGCGTTTCAGAACAATGTTAGAAGCTTTACTGAAAGTATCGTCGCTACTGACAATCAGTTAATATATCCAAATAAAATGGCACATAACTATAAATAAAGTAAAATGAACACATGATCGATTATTTCACCAACATGAATCAATAGTATAATATATGAAAGATTTAAAAGCAAGATTTATACATAGTATGTAACTTTTAATATGTTGTATAAACAAATGCTACTAGCACGGTATTAATTTTTCTATCTATCTTTTATGTAATAATTGTCACATTACTAAATATAAAAGTAATTAAGGATTTTAACTTTTAAATCCTATCTATTCCTTGTTTGATAGCGGAATTAAGTTGCTGATCTTCTTTTTAGCGATTTATTGTTATAAAAAAGATGGTTGAATGGATTGGATGGATGGTGAAGAGGTTCCTAAATTTGTTCAGTCATATATTAAATATATTCCATGTATTAGGAATTCCTTGGGCATGTATATGTAGCGCTTTACATTGTGTGCCATTCATTCATTCGTTCATTGTACTTTGTTACTTAAACATGGAATGGAATCCTCACTTTCCAACAAACACGTATTAGAAATTTATTGCCTAACAAGTTCTTAGCCCTGATTTAGAATATAATTAAAATGAATAACGTTTTGATACAACATTTTATGTATTTTTAAAAGTATTGTTTCTATTTTATTATGCACTCAATTATTACAAAGAACAGATCGCTATCTTAGTGATACGATGTTTTGTGTACTATGAAAAATAAAAACACTTTGGGAGTTTCTTGCCATTTCTTCCGGCACTACGTAAGGATTGGTTACAGCGATGTTGTAGTTTCAATTTGTGAAAATTAATATAGAATAAATTTAATTTTACCACATAAAATTTATTAATAAAAAAAATTAATAGAAAAATTCGTATTCTTATTTGTATTAATATATTACATACAATACTAATTAGAATACTAAAATACTAAAGTGCAATTCATGGTTTTTTGTCTTATGACTTTCTTTGTATAAATAATAATTGATATAAAACAGCGGGTGGTAAGGTCAACTAGGGATATGGATGACCTTTCACGCGTTATCTTTATTAATAGGTATGGAAATTTATGTAATAAAGGAAAGAATTATATCTAAAGCTTTTTGTTCAATCGAAATTGTACCAACTGATACTGACACCATCTGTCTGAAATTAATAAAAGAGGTACTTAAATTTAAAGCAATATTCTTTATTCACCCCTGATCCATGAGCCGAGTTATTATTAAAAATATTCCCATTATTCTCTACGAAAAAGCAATCTTTATTGCATAGGCCTTCAGTTTCATATCTTTTGTTCGAATTTTTCATTTCTCATCTGAACGCTGTATTAAATTATTTGCCAACAGATCAAAGGTTCCGAAAGAAGCTGGTAATGATGCAAAAGGTTATACATTAAAATAATAATGCTCAGTATTGTCCCTTTTCTCATAAAAAGATGATACCATTATTGTATATTCTAATTGAAAATAAATAGATGATTGAATCAGTACTCTAACAGTATACGTTTTAATTCCAATTCCAAAAACTGGCTATTTAAGTAGACGTACCTGAATTGTATAGTTACGAACCATTTTGGTTTGTAATCATAAAATTAGTTAACAACTTGACAACAGCGCTTCCTATCGGATCTTACTATAAATATAATTATTGCCTCAACATAATAAACATATGAATACCACCATAGTCAAGTCGTTCAATTAATTATATAATCACTAACACACCACCGTGAAATTATACTTCTTCAAATGATTTCATGATTTGAATTAGTAAAATAATATTCTATCAAAATCTATTTAGACATTGTTCTATTAATCTTATACTAACCATATTTCATCATTTATACTTGAGTGGCATTCTCAATCGTATTTAGAAATGGTTCTTTAATGTCCATGGAATTTCGTTTCCTCGGTTTCGGTGGGTTTGGTACCGTCCGTGTCCTACCTAATGTACCACTAACTACATTTACACTGTATCCCCGTGAATCGCGTACAGGGTTCTTCAAAAGGCTTTCATTCTCAGCTAAAGTCACCTTCAAAGGTCTTGTTTCTGATGACCTTATAGACCTTGATGCTGCATTGATAGACATAGCTTGTAAGGCTAGTAACTGGTTGTGGATATTTGGAGAACTGAGACTGCTTCTCGGAATAGTAGCGTGTGGCGTGCCAGGGGCTGGTGAAGGAGCTGGCTCTATATCTTCTGACGCATCGCTAAAATTTATTGATTTATTTACTGGACCTAAGTCCATTTCACTTTTGTTAAGGCTGTAGTAAGTTCCACCGTGTCCGAATAATTTCATATTAAAATTGTCGTAATATGGTATGACTCCGTTTATTGTTGAAAAAACTTGAGGACGATTGGAGTTATCAGGTACATTGGTTCGTGGTCTTCTTGGCAATGTTACGTAACCTTTGGGATTCATAAGAGGCACTGTACCTTGGAAAGTAGTCGGATATTGTAATCTGCTGTATAATGCTGGATTGATAGGCGAGACATCGTATGCTGGGGATTTTATTGGGCTTTCAACAGATGTTGTTGTTCTGTCTTGTATTGATGTACCAGTGGCTGGTGACACTTGTTGAGTGCTTCCTCTTAGCGGAAACGACAAAAGATCAGGAGGGTATGCTTGGTGTTCTTGCGATAATCGATCCATCAGTATTTCTTTGGATATTTTAGGAAATTCCAGTTCTGGATGTCTGCTATTGTCCTCAGTTGATGCTGCAACAAATTATTCATGTGAATAAAAACTATTTTTTACTACTACTTACTATTTTTACAGTTCACCCTGCAGATACATAGGTATTTAAGGATAGGATATATAAAAGTAACTTTATGCTATGGCAAAGAAGTTTGTATATTTGCCTACTCTCATTTGGGGAGCGTGGTGGACAATGTGACTGAAGACCATGACCCCGTGGTGGGCCAGTAATGGGTTGCAAAGGTATGTAGCATTGAGATAAGAAAAATGTTTTTACTTTATAACATATAATATTTTTGTATAGACCGAAATTTTGTATAAACTATGTAAACACGTTATATTGTACATGAATTTTCAATCAACATATTATTTGCAAATTGTCTCATACATATTTTTAATGACCCTGTTGATGCTATTGTTACCAATAATTAATATAAAATGAGACAAACAGCTAAAAGTTTGCCAGAAAGAAATACGATTTAACGTCTAGGTTTTTACCGAATAATAAAAGACGTCGGCTGCCGCTATTCATTTTTAACTTTAAAACATAGCTACCAACAAAGACCAATTTAAACGACATCTCAAAACGTATTCCACAGCAATAAAGTCTCGCGCAATTAGTTGTCGTTTTGGAAGTTTTTTCTGACTTTTAAGTGAGCGAAATTTCCCAGTGGTACATACAACTAATTGCAATTCTTTGACATTTCGAAATGTTAGCACGCTATTGTTGTTTCCTAATTTCAATCGAGTCTACGAATGAACTTTGACCTCATCAAATTTCGTGACCGTTCAAATGCGTGATCATATTTTATAAAAAACAGTCGAGCATTATAAATTATCAAAAGTTATCCAACAGGTGCAGACACTGCGAATGTTTCTATAGCTTCGAAACTACCCCAATGAATGAAGGCGGTCCTAAAACATAAATTAATTTGAAGGTTTTTGTTAAATCCCAAGGTTCGTTAACTATCAATGGTTGAACCACCATTAAGATCTAAGAATTGTAACTGGATTATTCTCAAATGGTATAAACTGAAAGAGAATTTATATAAGAGACGGAAAAATTTAATGAAGCCTTATTATTTCAACGTGCCTTATCTTAATTGAAAGGTGGAATATAATAGGAAAAGTTTTAATTTTTTACAGAGATACGGACACCATGTTTATTTTTCATCAATTAGCTGGTGACGCTACAAAAGAAGCATCGGTCTTGCATTAGTGCAGCATATGTTACTCACTTCTTAGATTATAATTTATTAGTTTATAAATTTCAACTTCATTATCCTTAGTAAATTGGTAGCTATCGGGATTTTATGTTAAGAACATTCTCTGCCAATGAAGTTATATAAATAATAAAAGAGAAAAAATAGACTTAATTTCATATTATTATGCTTCCAATGTTAATTTACGCTCCCTGATCTAATAGAATTGCTGCTACGGAAGAAACAAAAGTTTACTTAACGGTCACTTTACCAATGGGCAATGAAAGGAAAAATATTATGACAATGGGAAAATAAAAAACAATGAACCGTGTGTTGTGCCAGCGCAAATCGAGCGAATAGAGGGAATGGTTTCCAAGTACACGTCGCTGGTTCACTACTTTCATGTGCCAAATAAAATATTGCTAACACAATTCATACGAAATAGAATAAAACTCCTAGTAATTCCATATGGAAGTCGTGAGCCAGTACGCTTGTTCATTTATTTGCAGGAGTTATTTATCTAAAATTCATGTTTTTCGTGTCTTTTCAATAGATATTACGGAAAATCTTTATATTTATAGGATATGAATATTGGTTCCGCCATATATGTTTAAATTTCGCGCGCGCTATTAGTATAGATTCTGTTAAGATATGTGGCCATTATTCTCC
>DWPT01006698.1:0-11276 GCA_018251895.1 Agathymus mariae mariae
GGTCTCTTAGATCTTAAAATTGCGTTAGTTAAAGAATGGGGTTCCATAAAAAGTTTGACAGTAAAAGTAAGCAATACTATCTGTAAATACAGAATTTGTCACCCATTATGAAAAAAAAACAGCGTGTAGAACAATATCCAATTTTCATTCTTCGGTCAAAACTCCTTACAATTAAGGCCGAACTTACTGCCCCTAAATTTTTTCGTTAGGTCTAATTAGTTATGTTGAAAAATATAAATTTAATTAATTGATCCTATTCAACAAATTTTAAAGCTTATATTGTATAAATATTTTCAGATTAAATTTGCCCCTTTTAAGAAATTCCTCTAAATATTATGTCCATGATGATTATATATGTCGAATTGAGATGTCACCACCAATCGGTGGTTGCCTTTTTTTGATGGTTTACTGTTGAGATAAACTAAAATCGCTTTCGTTACTTTTTTACTTAACTTTGGAAAGTCGAAAGTATTACTCTGCCGCTAAGAGATTTGTCAGTTTCCTAATTCATTGAAGTGTAGTGATGTTAGTTTCAAGTTCTATGTAAATTAAAATAAAGTGTTTCATAATATCCCATTCGTTGCAATCGAAGCCTAAAAGAGTCCGTAAATGTTAGCTCCGGCCTAACAGAATCCGAAATTCAAAAAAATCGCACTTACGACACGTATAATAAGATGATTTTTAAAAAAGTACAAATTTAAGCTTGTCCCGCTTCGATGAAAGAAATAAATGATAATGGTAAGTATATCACTTATTTTGCATTTCTGGAGTGGTATATCCTTAGTTAGAAGAATGTTTTGGATCACTGGAAACATTAGTAAAATTCACCTAAGCCGAAAACGTCTGCAAGTTTCAAATACGCAATCATAAGTTTCTAATGTATGGAGTTTAAGCCAGTACTCGGACAAAAAACTTATATATGTAAAAGCACAAATACAACATTTTTTTTTTTAAACAGGTTTAATTAACGTTTGCTTTTCCCCGCAATAGCCAACGTTGATAGTGTTAAATAACAATTTACACATTCTTTTGAAACAGACAATAAATAGCGAGACATTATTTTGTCAATGTCACTGATTGATGTTAAGTTATTTGTCAGGTGTCATTTCAATCAATCAATGTCGTATGATACATGACAATAAATTACGTTGTATGCCTCCTCGCAAGCTTTAGCTACCCAAACGGTGAGTGATAAGCGTGCTAAATTAACCAGACATTGCATAAATGTTATCCCGTACGTCACCGTGTATGAGATTAGAGAGGCTCTCATATATTTTTAAAATAAGGCACGGGGCCATGACCGAGTCACAACAATGCTACAAAGAGCTGGCGAACAACCCTTCGTAGAAGTACTTTAAACAATTTTCGATGCCCTCATAATTATTGGAATTGCCTCAGAAACGTGGAGTAGAAGTATGTTGACACTTGGTTTTTAAAATGATATAAAAACCCTTTTAAATAATTACAGATCTATAGCACTTCAGAGCCATGTCTTTAAGTAATTTTCTTGGATAATCACTAATCACGTTGTACGTAGGTTTGTCGACTTCCAGCTAGAATAGCTAGATTTCCGAAAAGACTACACCACATAAACTCGCTTCAGCAGATTCTATAGAGGACCAAGTTGTATAATCGGCCGCTGTGTTTTGATTATTTTGAGTTCTATTGATACGCAAGTGATCCCATGCCAACTCCAAAAGAGGCATAAAAGAGGTGCTGCATTATTGTGAGTATTACGGCAATACAGTCTGTAAGCTCAACATACTTAGCCCAAAGTAGGAGAATACTAAGTGTTCTCATTCAAAAATATGTAATAATCAATCAACAATTGCCATAGCGATATGTTAAGTTAATAATTTATGTGTGTGTGTGTGTGTGTGTTTTAAGTGTTTCTTTTACAAACCTGATACTTGAGTGTTTGCTTGAAGTGCGGCTCAGTGGTGCGGCGCACGACGCGCGTCTTGCGCTTGTGCAGCCACTTGTCGCCGTCGCGCAGGTAGCACTTCACGTACGAGTCCGGTACCTCGCCGTTCACGCCGTACACTCGCCGTGCATGCGACACCTATGCACCGTAGTTTTGTAAATCCACTAACAAATGTGTTAAAGTTTTTAACATAGTTCACTACATAATATTATGCACAAAATTTGATATATGTAGAAACTCTTAATCCGGCCACGATGTCTATTGATTGACAGTCGAAATTTAGCTTTTAACTTACAATAAATTACAGTGAGAACATATAATGTTAGTTTTTATTATTAATTTGTATTCAACTGGGCTCGTACTAGTATCCTGTAGAAAAAGTATAATATAGTTAGGATAGACAATGTATGAGTAGTTCTGTTTGGTTAATTTCTATCTTCTTTATTAGATATTGTGAGGCCACAGCATAATGGCGACATGGCAACATATTTACTGAATTTTATAAAAGTATTGAATCCATATTGTAAACTGCTCTGTGATCATTGTCTCTACGTTCTCCGATTGTGGTACGATTAAGACGTGTCAATATGATATTTGCAAATCCACCTCGAGCCCTGGAATATTCCGTACAACGCTATATTTCAATGTAATAGCCGTTCTCAAGTTATAATCTTATCATTCGAAATCTCAAAGTTTCCCTTATTTCCGAAAAAACTTGGAATTGTTTGTAAGTAAAATTTATCTCTTTTATCACTTGTTAGATTTTAACATTTAATATATTTTGTAGTACGCGCAATAACGCTGGTACGTTGTTTAGACAGATCGATTGAGGTAGTTTTTTTTCTAAGCACGTAGATACAAAAAATCAAATTACCAGAATATTGGATTATAGCGTAGTTAAAATACGCGATATACTTGCCTAACTTATTTAACTCTCAGAACCCTGCTTCAAATTAAACGTCGCGCACGTAGTTATTGTGCGCCTGCACATAACAGAATTGTTTCCACGTAATGTTCCCGGCTATTGCGGCTAACACTCTATTAAAATTTAGGCGGATTGGATCATTTGGAAATGTAAGTACCTTGAGTGTCTCTAAAATTAACGACATGTACAAATCTTTGCAATTCGTGTACGCCCCTTAACGGACTATCAAAACTTGAAACACACAGTAAAAAAAGGAGATGTAGATACGCTGAACAAAAAATTGCAGTTTTCACTCAATTTATTTACTTCATTTTTGCTGTTGCCACCTGCCAACAGTTTTTCACTTACTTCATAGGTTGACTGGAAGAGAATGCTCCTAAGCATTAAGTTCGCCTTTTGTAATAGCTTAGTTTAGGTTCAAACAATTAAGTGTAAGAAAATAAATAAAAATCATTTGCTTTTCTTCAAATAAGTATACTAACTTCCAGTTCTAGTTGTCCCTTGATCATGATAATGCTGATGTTGATCTCTGCGTGCAGCGGCGGCAGGTTGTCGTTGCGCGGCGGAAGCTGGCCGGGGCCTAGCGGCACTTCGTCGTCGCCAGGCTGGCCCAGCTCGCCCGCCGGCAGCGCGGGCACCGCCGCCCACATGCTGCCCTTGCGCCCCGTCGCCGTGCCTGCCCGCACAACACCGCTACCAGCCGCCCGATACTGCCCGATACCCGCCACCGCTCACTACTCGCGTTCTACTACTATTTGTTTGTTACTCACTAGTATTTATGTCTTGTTTCTCAATGTTACGTGAAAGCTAATGAACTAATATAAACGTTTGTAACACTGAATTTTGGTCGATTAACTACTCAAAAATTAATAACTGTCAACTGAGTTTTTAATGCTCAACTGCATAGTGAAAATGTTGTCAGATAAGTATATTTTATCTATTTCTTATTGATCTTATATGACGATATAATGAGCGGTTGCGGGTATAATATTGGATAACATTTTGTTCTTAAAGAAACTACGTTGGAGTGGAGTCTAAAACCGTTTATCGCTTTAACACATAGTAACGTTAAAAAATAACATTAACCAAAAGGGTAACAAAAAAAGAACGAACCATTCAAACGAACACCAAAATAAAAAATTACATAAAGTAAGCACGTCAAACAGCTTCGTGCTAACGGTATAGGTACAGTTCTGTAACATATAAATTCCAATAGACTGTCCTAAACACATATATGAAAGAAGAAGCGTATCCACGTGTGCAGCCAAAAGTGTAGTCGAGACTAATAGTTGCTTTAAGCAGATCTCAACTTATGGTATAAGCATTCCGTGTTATGAACAGCCATCAGTCAGTCATTAGGTAGACAAGATCGTGACCTGGTTTTATAGTACGCCACCGCCACCGCCGGTGAGAGCGCTACGTCACTTGATCGCGAACTACGGCGGTGACGCCTACCAAACATGTTACTCCACGTTCAAGAAAGGTAAATGGGACGTATTAAACAGATCTGTGTAACATAGGAACTGTAAACTACGGCCTAGTAAGATAATATTTACAAGAAATCTAATAGAATGCGCATCGTAACAATGAGTGACATTCGCAAAAGTAATGAAATCCAAGACAACCTAGGCGACACAATGCCATCGAAATGAACGTAGACGGGCAGCCGATCAGACGATACACAGAGACAAATGAAGTGAGCGTGATCGCCCCCGGACGGGCATGCGTCAGGACAGAACAGAACAGATAGTGAAGTGATGAGAAGCGTCGGGCGCAGCCACATTCAACGGTGCGTGCGCGCGGCCGTCGCGCAAGCGATGTATGACCCATGCTACTACGCGGCCTGGATGCCGCATTCCGCCCCCACCCCGGCGCCAGTTGCCCCTCCAATTGTACATCGGAAACATATGGTGTCATAAACTTAGAATATCATGGCGTATCGCAGTTTTCAATTAGTTTTAATTCAGATCGATGACGACTTACTTAAGAGATACAAAAAAATATTTAACTATTGGGACCCATAACGTAATTTCGGTTGCAGCTGATAAAATTTAACTTGCTATCAAAGTCGTCATAATTTTTTTCAGATTGCGCTTTCAAGGCTTATACTCCTTAGCAACAATTTAACGTACATCATATACCAAGTTTATGGCTTTAAATGCAAGCGAAGCAGAATTCGAGGTCGCGATCGGCGCCGTTGTTTAGTACGACGTAATACGGCCTCCGCCGACCTTCGGACGTCACAAGGGATCGAATGCCGACGCCGCGCGGTCAACCGGCACGGAGGACGCGCGGGGCGGCGGGCGCTTACCGAGGTTCTAACGGTCCGTCGCTGCTGACCAGACAAGCAACATACAAAAAGTCAGTACCCGCAATGTTCGTACATATCAGTTGTTGTGGTGGGATCGTTGACGCTGACAGATTGCAAAGTTATTTCGGAGGTGTTCTGTGTCGATACAAAACAAGGCAGATTAGGGTGTAGCAGGGGTTGTGTCTAAACCTGTGCTCAGGCATCGAATCGGTTTCCAGGGTGGCGTGATCGATTTACGAATAAGTGACAACTTTTTCGTAGCAATTGCCTAATCTGTTCTGTGATTATAGCTCTAGATAAATAAGTCTGAGAAGACAATACATCGAAAAATCACTTTTATTCGGGCTTGTTATTAAATTATGCAAAAATTATCATTTCAATAAATTAAAGTAATACAACACATTTTTAAAATTTCTAACCTAAAACTTAATGATTAAAATTACAATAAAATATATTACCTAAGTTTTTCTGTAAATAAGAAATAATAAATTTTTATACAGTATTTGAATTTAAGCTGCGCACAACAAAAGTGTTCCGTGATTCATTTGCGATACCGAATACAGCGGTTAAACGTAAGGTGCTGTTAACACGTGAATGAATATCGGAACGTTGGTCTCACAGTCCACACACTGAGCATATTTGTTAGTCATATCCGAGATCAATGATCAACAATTAGGCCAGTATAACGTTTTGTAGTGTTTACAAATTTTCTCGATCAAGGTAGTTATTTAAATATCACAGGCCAATCGATAATATTTCTCAATCTTAGATTTCGACGGAAAGACATAAAACTCTGTTGATAGATAAAATCAAATTTCAGAAAAAAAAATTGTCAGTCTTATTTTGCTTGCGTATTTACTCATGAGTAAATATGAGTTAATACTTGGGCAGATTTATTTTGCCTCGGTCACACGAAATGAGCAACCGCGATGTGATCTATTGTTAGCAAAAAACAGTTAATTTATTGGTCGTTTCAAATTTGCAATTATAAAGGACCTTACTCGACAATTCGCTATCTGTTAGTTATTCATTAAGACCCCATAAATGTATGGGGTCTTAATGAAGCTGCTCAAAATATTTTGGAAAAACCTGTATTTATAAATACGTAGGTAAATACTATCCACACTCAATATTATTTTCATATACGTCGCTCTGCTCCTCTGTTATTGTATATATACAACGTATTGTATTATTTGTATTGCTCAGAAATATAACGGAATGGATTACTATTTTCGTCCGAACGATGGTCTAATTGAGCTTAACCTTTTGGAACGTTTGAACTCAAATTGGAATGGGAGTGCATGGTGACGGTGGGTATAGCAGGGTACTCACGCCTGGCCGTGGAGCCGGATAGCGACAGTGTGCGGCCCAGCTCGCCCTTGACGGCGCGCAACGAGCGAAGTATGTCGTCGGGGTCGCGCCGCACGCACGACGAGCGCCGACGCTCGTTGCGCCGCGAGCCCATACCAGCGGACTCGTGCACGCCGTCTGGCAGACATCCCATATTTTTTATGAAGGAAAAGTTACTTGCGCTTTTGCATTGTTAAATTTTGTATTGCTTGGCTCGGTTTGGCTTTGATTTAAGTTTTGGTAGAATTATCAAGCACCAAAATCGCACGCAAACTTTTATTTAAAATATATATCTGAACGACATTTGCGTGTCGTTTACACCATTTCTTTTATTATGAACTTTTGTTCATAGTATGTACCTATGTATGGTGATAACTAAAAAAAAACAAATAGTTGAAATTATTTATAAATGGCTTATTATTGATAACCTTGTTGTTGTTAGTAGTGGTATGGATATATACTTTTTTAATTAATTGCGATGAAGTGATATTTTACATTGTTACAAACAAACGAATATAGATAATGATTATGCAGTTTAATCAATTACCTCTAGTATTGCATTGCTAGCCTCGTAATGTTTTTGGCCGTTTCTAATGATTCTAATAATTTACTCTTTGTCAACTGTCTATCTTTCGGTTTGAAACAGAATTCAGTTGCGAATATATAACCCTGTTGAAGGATGCCCACCCTTGTCCTGTTGCTGGAATGAGGACCGTCGGGAGCCGGGCAGCGAGCGCGAAAAGTCCTTGCCGAGCTGGTACACCTCCACCTCCAAGGTCTCGGACTGCGACGAGCCGCGCCGCGAGCCTGCCACCCACGCGTGGTCCGGGTGCAGCAGCGAAGCGCACTCGCCGATCGAGTCCATGTCATCTAGGCAAAGTACAAAATATTTTTATATACATCTATATAATTGTTATGTTAAATTAACCATCGTGGGTCCATTGGACATTGGCTCTTAGCATAATTGTGAACTATAACCTCATCAAAACAAATATGTAGCATATCTAACCTCAATGGTTTAAGTTTACTAGAAGTCACACGATCACCATCGATGATGATGGTTTCTACGGTTTCTATGGTTTCTACCTACGGCGACTAGTTTCCTGACCACCTCAACATTACATACATAAAGATAAGAAACACGCAAATTATAAGACTATTATAAGAATTATAAGTGAATAGACATCGTAGAACAGTAGACGGTTGGCTACGGCTTAGAGGTTTACGAATTAGTCACCAAAATAAATATATACTACATAAATGCGATTACCAGACACGGAGCGCTGCGAGGCGAAGTCGCCACGCCGGAGCGCGCGGGCACCGGCCAGCGAACCCCGTGGCGAAGCGTTGGCGGAGCGCGTACCACGCTCTTCCAGAGTCCACCACACTGCGCGCTCCTCGGCGAACGCCTTCTCCACTTCCATCTGCAAATTGTACGGAAATTAATTTTGTACTAGTAAACCGCTTAAACCGAAAAAGCACCTGCATAGTTTTACATTAATTTATAGCTTCTTTATTTAGGGACAAATTTAAATGAAACAAACTTTTAAATGAAACAAAATTAAAGTGATGCTTATTACTCCACAACACATTACTGAAAACCATAACGGAATCGGATTAGCCGTTTCTGAGATTAGCGTGCACAAACAAACAGACAAAAATTCAAACAACTATTATTTTGGGTTCTATTGCATTAAATAATAAAATAAAATAATAAAAAAATAATAAAAGCCCCTAAAAACAGTTTTTCTCATAGATCCTTTATGTGCAGAAAGCGATCAGTTATAAGTTTATTGTAATGGGCTACAATTAAATATTATATATTGTCACGGAGGCACACGAGTTTTTGAAGCTATAAACTGCAGAATAATAGGGGCGCGCCGTAAATAACTGGTAAGCAGGACTTTGAGCGTATTTTTTTAGTTTATGCTTGACAACGATCCCGCCAGAGGGAAGTGGTAATGAAATCTAAGAACTTGAGCGCATTAACCCTTAAACACCACTCTCCTCTTGAAGATTCTCACATCATTTATAGTCGGGTACATTCTAGACGTGGGCATTCTAGTCCTTTGCAATACGCATAACGAATGATGACGCAACCCGCTTCGTCTGTACACGCGGGTTGTACACTAGGTATGGATACTTGCTTCATGTAAGGACGGATACTTGGTTTATGCTAAGTTGTTTGATGGAGGAACGGCGATTGAGGAATTATTTCGTACAATTCCATTATTTATAACAATTATTTCGTACACTCCCCAAAATGCACCCTATAGAAGACCTATGGCTGATTGGTGGGATTTGGCAGGACCAGCTATAATGTGACAACAGTACTCCACACATTAGGTGACTCTCGTCCTTGAGGTCATTCGTGCATAAGGCCAAATATCAATGCAAGAATGCTACTATCTTCATCACGTATTATTTTGTATGAAAAGCTTCGTGACGAGGAAAGCGTAGGACTTTAGGATTAAATCGCTTTTCGAATACGGAATTGAAGAGTTCCCTCTACGAGCGAATTGTCAACGACCATTGAGTGTCCAGGTGTAATTACTAACTAGGGATGGACTGTGTGTTTCCTAACAACAGTAGGTTTCACTGAAGTCTTTACGGAATAATTTTGGCGTTATCCCAAAACCGTAACACGTAACAATATTATAAAAAGGCAGTATCATTAAAGGATACAAATATTGCATGTAAAATAATATATGATATTTCAAAGTATTCTAGCAACAGGGGAGCTTTTAAATACGCCTATGAATAACTGTTATAGTTAAATGTATAGTCAGTCTGCAGGTAACATACAATACGTGATATGCATGGCAGTAGTGTGTTGGAGTTATTTCATTCTCATTAACAAACAGAGACATGTACACGCATATTAACATAGTTACATCAGCAATCCGCAGACTCGCAGTGAACACGCTTAAACTTGATAGATGAGAGCTACGGGAGAAACAATGTTTGGAAAAACAGTAACCAAGGCAAAGTTCCTTTATCACCGCGAAAGTTATGAATGAATCATTATGACTTGAGTTTTATCGTATGAATAAAACACACTATTTTTGTCTCTAAAATATATATAATAATGATGGATATTTTGTTAGAATTGAACAGTATATTTTTTTAATGTACATCTTATTTTTTTATATAAATTTATATTGATTTGATAAAGATGTAGAATCATAAAAGTATTACTTGGACTCATACTATATTAGTTCTGTATGTGATGTCAATAAAATAATTTGTTTTAAAAAACAGTCACTTACAGTACATTCTCCAATCAGCACAGGGTCTATCCCGGGACAAGCGTCCCATAGAGTGAGCTCAAGCGCGCGACCGGCCAGAAGGTCCGCTGTGAGCCCACCGAAGCCGAGCGTAGCATTCCACACGGGGCTGCAAGACGCAGAGGCCGGGTCGGTCTCCACCGGTGGGCAACTTTCACTAAAAAATGCATGCACACTCAAAAATCCCGCACTAGGGTTTTCTGCATTGATCCTCTTCTGATCCCCTCTTAAGAGGTTTCTCCTCAGGACCGAAGAACTGAACGCATGCATAAATTTATTTCTGTTCGTCACATTTTAATTCTACTTCAACTATTTAAATTGGGTTAATATAAACTCACAGAGAGGGCAGCAGTCGTATCCTGGCGAATGCTTCTGGTTCATCGCCGTAGCCGAGGGTGTGATCGCGCGGTGGTAGGTCGTCGGCAGCGATCAGTACCACCACCAGCTTGCGTAGGTCGCTCTCGAACCACACTTGTAGCTGCGCGCGCGCCGGCGGTCGTTCACGGTAGCGCTCTGCACGATCTTGCTCCTACATGCATAATGGTGCACTTTAAGTGTCTTTCCATCAGAAGAAAAGGAATCCATACGTTTTTTCAATGTGACTGTAGATCTCTTATTTTCGTAGATAAAATTGATTGCAAAATTACGTAATGCAGTCACGTTGAAGGATACAGTGGAACTATTTAATTACAATAATATATTTTAAATGAAAAATGGAACGGAAGTCAAAAACAAAACGATTAAAGTTTTCTTAAGGCCTGTATTAATAATCTAATTCATTCGTATCGTTCGGGAATGCATCATTGAATCGTAACATGCAGCAACGATCAGCTATTGAACTTTCCATCAGCAAGTTATTGAAAATCCGATTTCATTCTGTGCGACCATAGCAATGCATTCATATCGTCATCGATGTGTGTTGAATAGTTATATATTATTCATTTCGGTTGCAAAATATTTAATCGAAACAACATGCTTCGGGCTGAGGCGTTTCTATTGTAACATAAATAAGTATTCGGACGCTTTCGATCGCCATGCAGAAAGCTGTATCATGCTGATACCGGATGAAGCCGTATGTATCTGTAAGTTCATGAATGTAGCCCAAACACGATATTGTTATAATGTCTAAAGGAATGAGTTATAAACCTACGGCTGAAGGTTATCTATTTAATACCTAACTATAAGTGTTTAGTTTAGTAAGTAAATAAAATGAACGTGACATCTATTACACCTTATTCCATAATTATCTATAGTGTTTCTATGATGTCGAGTTCAGGAATTGAAAACTGTTCAACTGTTAATTGGCTCATGAGCATTGATTAATAAAACAACTGCCATAACAATGAAACTCTATTGTGACTATTCAATTTTAAATTCTGCAATGTATATGGATATAACGTAAACGATCTGACGTAACACACTCATATGAGCTAATATTTGTGATGGAAAAGCGGCAACAATACAAACACATATGTGAGT
>DWPT01006699.1:0-11276 GCA_018251895.1 Agathymus mariae mariae
GCAAACGAGCCACCTGATGGTAATTGATCATCTACTGATGCGTTGTCAGCTAGGAAATAAGAAGGTAAGAAAGAAAGTACTGATTCTCAAACCACCAGCCCGACAACGACGAGTTATTTGGCGGCTGACTCAAGCAGGAGCATGGTGGCTAGCCAGGCAGGCTTCACGAAAAGAAACCAGTAATAATATTAAATGCTTAATAACAACACTGATAATATAATCCTTAGTCGAAGCCCTACCACCAAGCAGGCTAGCTTCTGTCGCCTCTTACGACACCGTGTTCTGCCAGCGTGGGATTGTGGTGAGTACTGTAGGCCGCCCCAATACGGGACAAGTATGTAATAGTTTTATTTATTTATTAAAACTTTGTCATATCCAGTATAAAAGGTGGTACAAAAAGAGTACTTAATGCTAAGGGCATTCTCTGCCAGCCCATCTTAGCAGAAGATCGAAGGCCTTATTAATATAAAATAGTATTAGTAAACTATAGTTCTTCAAATTCAAATTCAAAATCATTTAATCATCTAAGTATTCTGTAAATACACTTATGCATGTAATTTTTCGCTTCTACTACCGTTTCGGAAAGGTGCTTTAACATTGAGGAGAAGAAACGGCGAACCAAACCCTTACACCCAAAATTACACCTCTCGCGTATTTCGTTAGTCATTATAACCTTGAACAACAATAATATTCTCTAGCGATTACTCGGTATTGCGGATTTGAGGGTGACCTCACTCAAATCCTGTTACTTACTTTCACCATTAAATCCGTCTTTTTGATTGTTTCAAACTCTTTGTTAGCGACGAGATAAATTATTTGCTTGCCCGGACTTTTTCTTTGGGCATCCCCTCTAAATTTATCGAGAAGGGCAAAAGGGGATTTTATTAAAAAAGTTCCGTTGCTCTTGGTCTTTGGCATAGGGCCACAAAGTAAATGACCTTAATGATTGTTGTTTAGCGACATTATACTGAGGCTCAAGTTTTATTTTTCCAACAAAAAAAAAAAAAACATTTTGTTTTGTTAAAATATTAGAACAGTCCGTTATTTTGTAAATCATCAAGCCGCGCGTTTCTGTTTTGATTAGGAGAGTTGGACGAATAAATCCAATGTTGTTCTTACAAACATCTATGCAAAACATCTGGTTTTAAATGTTCATTGCTGACTTTATTTAACTACCATTAGAAATACTTATCATATCGCGAAAGTATGGAAAGATATAAAAAGTTATCACTGACGGATGCCCATCCAATTTTCGATCACGCCTTCGTTGACCCATCCGGTTGACCAACTGTCACCGACCGAGTCATCGGACTGTGTTCTTAAAATTCTAAAAAAGTTTAAGTTTATGCCGTACATGACAAATATGTATGCCTCTAAATATAATTTACAGCTGATAGTTGTAATAACAAGTAGAAGCTTAGATAGTTAACTGAATTTAATATCGTAAAAGTGGAAGGTATCTTTTTATAGGTCGTAGCAAAGACAAATGTGCAGACTTAGCGTATCACTATTACGCAAAACAAATGTCCTGTGAGGGCTATATCGTGAGCCATCATCTTACGTACTCTCTTAACGTTTCTTGTCTAATAGACGTACTGATGAAGCGACCCACACCATTCGTGTTTGATAGCTGGCATTAAGCTCTCAGATATTCCAGCGTTATCCTTAAGGCCTTGTATTAACAAACAGTAGGGAATAATAGGTATTAATTCCAAATCCGAAAATATCCATGCCCATTAGGTAATTTTCCGAATAAGGGAGGTGTTTACGTTATAATAGATTTGGAATCATGTTATACTTTGATAAATATAGTGGACATATTTCTGTGATAAATAAATATATGTCTTCGAGTAGTTGATGACTGTAAAGTTTCATTTGAGTATATTTAAGGCACGCGCAAAGCAGGGAATCCTTGTATGGAGATGTGACTGTGTGATCGTTGATTTTTATTTGACGCTATATCAACAGGTAACCCGACGAGCGCCTATAGATATCCGAAACATTATAAGCATAGCCGACCTATAGCCGGGCAAGACGAAAATGGAGAAGTCACTGGACAACAAGCTTACCGAATCTGCCACCGGCTTGAGTTACAGACAATTAACGGTTGAGTATAAATCGATAATGTTTCCTAGCAAAACTGGTGAAGAACGACTCTATGATCTGTACACTAAAAAATGAGCTTTTGCATCTCTTGTGCACATTCACATAAAAAATATTACCTGAAAACCACTTGTCGGCGGTCGAAGCTTTGAGCACCGTTCGTTTGATACTGTTTTAATTATTTGGCCGCTTGTGTATATACACTCCCACGGGAATATCAGGAGTCGACCTATTTCTGAAAACCATTAATGTTCGATACTACCATCATATAACATAGATTTATTTGTAAGTAAAAAGAAGAAAAAACGGAGCGTTTATAAGATCAGCACTCATACTTGTCACAGGCGTCCATTTATGATACCGTGTTTACTAAAAAACTACTAAACAAAAACCAAACGAAGTACAATTTCGCATTCATTGTTTACAGGAAAACTCCGACTCCAATCAAATTTCCAGAGGATAATGTTCGGAAATGTATTTGTAGGACGAAATTTTCCACACGAGTCCCATTCGAATTTGAGTATTTGTTATTATTTTTTTACTTTCAATAAAAGCTAGTTTGAGTGGCCGTTGCTCTCCGAGTTTCCCGCATTAATGTTTAAGTTTAAATAATATAATAATAACGGCAGAAGTGTAATCTCCCATCGTAGCTTTACGGAAGCAATGATCATTTCTCAGGGCACGTGATAATAATCGCAGTATTAATTTAGGTTTCATACATCACTGGCCGGAGCTCGCACGAGGAAGTATCACTCACGAAGCTTGCATATTTTGGTGTTCTCCATAACAGTCTTCATCGTTTTCAATTTGATAAACCAGCTAGTTATGAGATCAGACAATTATCGATAATTGTTAAAAAATACGGATACCAATAGATAAACTAAACCTTAAATTTTAGTTTTCAAAGTAGTCATCGGATTCAAATGTGGCTTTTAAAAAAATTGTGATAAAGTTCAGTTAGTTACTTGTACGTAAACTTGAAAGAAAAACTTCATTGATATCATTCTTAATCATCAATCAGGAAATGAATAAATTTACTCATAGTAAGGAATTATTTTCACGATACTCTGTTGTAGAAGTTCGTTTAGATTCGATGGTTATTGGATTAAGTTATTATAAGGCCTGAGTTTACTTTGCTTACTTAGTTGCCTGAAAACTATAAGTAAGTTTATATACTCACTTGTCTATGATTTCATTTACTCTGTATGTTTAGACTGGACCTGGTTGTAACTTGATTTGTGTAAATATAAAATGTCCGCCACAGCAACACATAATAAACAAAGCGACAAAATTTAATAAACCTTGCTGGAGTAAACATTTTCAATATAAATAAAAGGTGAGTTTCATGTTTGATGTTCCTCTTGTAGGTATGATCGATAGTCGGCTGGTTGACAATGCGGCGAAGACTATTATGCAGCTGATTCTTTGTCTCTATGATGACGTCGTGTTCTTCTGGCATCGGTAAAGTCTTCGGTTTTTATTTACATTATCTTCACACTGTGTAGCTGCGTTATTACGATAGCTGGGGGTAGATTGCTTATTAATGTTTTGGAATAACATCAAATACCTGCTACAAAGCTAAATCAAGCTAAATCATTACTTCATCAAAACAGTTATTCAGAAGAGAACTTAATAGAAAAAACTTAAAATATATTAATTACAATATATATAGAGGCCAGTTCTATCTCTGTGTCTCTATTTTTATCCATTAAAATTTTATGTACAATTTTTAAACAAAATTGTTATCGAGTAAATTTAATTACTGCTTATTTAGAAATAAAATCCCATCCAGCTATCCTGGAATCGAACAATAATATGGGAAGCAAAATATAGCGAGAATAATAAATGATCAAATATCTGTATAAATTCACTCATATACAAATATAAATAAAAATCACATACTTTAATACACATACGTATGTATATATCTTATCTGTACATAATAATAAAGTTCTAAGTAATCACTTTCTGTACATGAAGAATGTATGAGAAAAACTATTATCCTCTTGTGTGTTAAGGATAAGGCTTAAGAATAATATAGGTAATAATAAAAGAGAATCACAATATATATTGTTCATGTTTATTGACCTTGATAAATACTTGTTCTTAAATAACAATAATGAATATTATATAGAATAAAAAAAATATTCATACTATATATTAGCAAACCGGTTTAAACAAACTACGCGTTACGCTTAAAAATAATACCTGCATTGTCAGGACTGGGGTGTTCTCGTTCTATGAATTTAAATACATATATATACATATATTAATATATAAGTTTCCTATTTAACGACTGACTGAAATTAAACGAACTTTAAATATGAAGTGATACGTACTGAAGTACATTAGTGAAAACCATATCGAAATCGTTTATGCTCTTTCTAAGATTAGCGAGCGCAAACGCACAGACAAAGGCACAATAATTGTAATAATTATTGTATAGGGTTCTATTGCTTTAATTAACACCCTGCGTATTAGATTTAAGCCACACCCATTCAATAAATAATAATGTTTATTATGTTACGAGAATATATATACATAAACAAGTTTCGTGATTGTTCGGGTCCTGCGTTTACCTCTAATATTTCAAATTACCTGGGAAGGTATTAAAAATGAATTGACTTTGGTAAGTGATGATATCGTAAGGCAACCTGTATATCTGAGAGTTATATTATATTCTCATATGTGAAGTCTGGACTTCGATAGCATCGTGAACAATGAACTTTACCCCTCACCTTGTAAGCAGAGACCCTTACACAGCGGTGGGATAGTTACGGTTACGATGATTAATTAGTGGCCTACTCCAGGCTACGGATCTTCCTTCAGAAATAAGTCAGCCCACTACAGTTCTTTGGCATTATTTATGAAGGAACGATAATAATTGGCAGAATCACAGAAGTGATCAATCATATGTCAGGTATCGGATGAGCTTCAGAATAGCAAAGAACCAATCGAGTTTAAAACAATGGTATAATTTGATAACCATTTGAGTGTTTAGTATGTTCATAATAATAATTGTTTCTTTAATTCAGAGGTATAAAATTAATGATCTACAGTACTAGTAATATTATAAAAAAGGAGTACAAATTTTAACAATATTTTTTTTTGCTATATCAAAAAAGTAGTCAAGTTCTCAATTCGATTGTAATTTTTTTATGTTTGTTATCTGAGAACTCCTTCATTTATTTGGAAACCAACTGGGAAAATTCCTTTTGTTGTTCGAGAGGGTATAATATTGGTCCCACTTAAATTGAAGATTAAATAGTAAGGGTGAAAAATAATAGATGAAACCAATAAATTCACCTTCTTCAAATTGAATTCCGTGTTCTTTAGTTAAATTAATTTCTTGCGTAAGTTCGAATGCGGACGGAGGGTAATCTCTGGAACTACATTACCTGTTTGAAAGGTACATTATTATTAGGTGGCAATAACCCATATATATATATATATATCGTAAATTTATCGTGAAATCAACCTGAATGGTGACGCTCGTGGATGAACACAAATAATAAATCAACTTACGTCGGAATGGTTGCACCACATCAGTTTTAGAGGAGTACAGTGGTAATTTTTAATTCTTCAATATTTAATGAAAATAAACGAGCAAATAGACTAATGATAATAAGTGGTCAACGCTGCCCATGGTCAGCTGAAACACTAGAAACATCACTGACGTATTGCCTACGTCAGTATTCGTTTGAGCTATTCATCTATAGAGACCTGGTTCCATTTTTTCCACTGCTATTGAACAGGGTTCGTATTCTAATGGGTGCAACACGGGCAAGTTTTCTTGGAGTCGAGATTGGGTGGAGGATATAAATTCCTTAATTTATTAGTTTTCGACAATTTAGTGTCTAGTTTCTTTCTTCATGAGCGGTATAATCGTTTCACTATAACAAAAAGTATGGAGAAAACTTTTAAGAAACTCAACAGTTAACTGAAAGATAAAGTAAAATACATCAAAGTAGCTAAAAGAGAGTCAGTTATGCAGCAAATACCAAGCGCAGGTGTGGACCGACCACCCAATAAACACTGTACTTGATGGTATCAACACGTAGCTACGAAAATACTCTGGAAAACTGAACTGAACTAGTTACGATGCTGTGACTGAAGTTCTAAGAATCTAAATGCGTGAATGGAAAGTATGATGAAGCAGCTTTTGTTTTTTACTAACTGATACATGTTCATTTAGCTTATTCTAACATGATGGTTTATCTTATATTGTAATGAAAAATCACAAATTAATATTTCAAAAGCATTATCCTAAAGCGGTAAAACCACATTAATACCTGAGGCGTATTTTAAAAGAACTGAATACAGGAAGAGACGCTTATTTTTTTAACATTAGAAATGTCTTTTCGTTCGCTCCAGTATAGGCTCCGATTTCACGAAAAAGTGCGATCCCCTTATATATTATGTCGGAGAGTTGTGAAGATATGATATTCAAAACAGGCTCAAAAGACACCTATTTACAAGAACTGTAGGTCAAAAACGAAAAAAGATATGGTCGAAATAGAAAAAAAAAATCCGAATTTTTGATTTTAGCGCTCGATATTTTGGAAACGAAGAATTATATCGAAAGTTTGAGAAAAAATCCTCTGCATAATTTCGTCAGTTACAATCTGAGCCTACAAACAAAGATGATCGGATTAAGGGTTTGCCCTGTAGCCTAACATTTTTGAAAAAAGTCAATAAGTAATTTTAACATTTTTTTCAACGTTGTAGTTTTATTTTGTAACCTTTTCCTTATCCCGACTTTCTTGTCGCTTAGCGACAATATTTTTTCGACTTCCGTAGATTCATTTCCAATGTGCTCGATAGTCGTGTGAGGCACGAAATCTGTGAATTTTTTGTACTGAACACAATTCATTACACTGTTTCTCCTGATAATTGAGATGTTACTGTATACTGGCCTTATTTGATTAGCGGAGAACTGCAGGCTCCTTCCACGGAATACGGAATTGAAGAGATCAAAAAAAGAGGAGGACAGAATACTGAAATAGAGGGGTAAGTGACCAAATCAAACTCGAAATATCTCGTGGCGCCCGACGTTACATTACATTATCACGTATTTAATAATGACAACCGGTATGTTAACCGGAATCAATGAAACACGAACGTTCTTCCACAGTTTCGCCTGTAGCTGCCCATTTATGTCTATAGTTGCTTAACTCGGTCGAACACTTCCAACCGACACGTATTGTTGTACCATACGCGCTTCTCGTTAACCTTAAAACCCTTCAAACTCGTAGCATTAACTAAGCAACCAAGACCGATAAACATTTATTAGTCACTTCGTCGGACATCGACAAATCCCAATATCCTTCGTTCAACACGATCACTATCGTTTGGGTATCGAGCCGTTTACCAACAACGAAGTAAAATAAAACCAAGTCAAACAAATACAATACACCACAAACAAAGCTTGGAGAATGTAAGAAGAGCTGTAATAATTCTGCTTGTCCATACGCCCTCGTCACTTAACAGCACTCACGAATGGAGCTTAAGTATCATCATCATCATCATCAGCCGGAAGACGTCCACTGCTGGACATAGGCCATACATAGAACGCCATTTAGAACGGCTACTTGCCTCCTGCATCCAGCGGTTCCCTGTGATAAGTATAGCATAAAGTAATTTAAACGCTCACACAGTCTGATCCCCGAACGCTGTTGAGAGTATTATGAAGCAAGTGACACATGACATACTACCAAGAACCGAGAACGAATGTCAAGCGTCCCAACAAAACGCAAAACAAAACAAATCAAAGCAAACAATTCACGTCAAATAAAGCTTAAACAAGAATAAGCAACGAGGGTTGTAATGTGTATATTACGTCGTCCCGCTTGTCCGTCAGTCTTTATAATTCAGTATCACACTTACACCTCGTGAAGGGAAAATAAACATTTTACCTAAATCTCACAAAACGACGTTATGTCCGTGGTAATAAAAATTTTTGTGTTGCAAATTGTTACGCCGTTGTTATTCATTCTACGTGAAATATAGGCCCCGAGTGCGGGTTATTGGTTTAAATTATTATAGAGCGCGCGGCGTAAATTATTTACTGTTTTAAAATGTAGAGCGGTCTTTTTAGCATTAAATATTTTAACATATTTCCCGCGAAACTATCCATCTCTGAGTTGAGGTCAATTTAAATATTTATACTTGATTCGAAGCCATAAATTACTTACTGTTTTAACAGGTACAACGGTCTTTACAGTGTCACGAGTATTAATTAATCCAACATAATAATATGGAGCGTAGCAATACATCTCTCAGTTGATGTCAATTAAATTATCTATTCTTGATTCGAATCTACTTTAGTCCGTAGTGTACTCTGTTCAAAAAACATGATATTCTCAGGTTTTCATTGAAGGTTATATAAGTCTGTAATATATTTTTCACTACCTATCCAAGATAGGCAAGTTACCCTGCAAAAAAAGATGTGAAGTAATTTTACTTAGACACTCAGTTTATAAAGCGAATAAATTTCTGTAACTTGATTGACATAATATGTTTGCAGCATATGTAATATTAATGAGTAATGACTAATTTTACAATTGGACTGTGCTAGCTGTTAAACATAAACATATATATTATAATATTTTCTTAATATTCTACGTAACTTAAATATTCACACTATAAGTGGTAAAATGGATCGTGTAACAAAGTCCTTTCTTAGTTATCTGTAAATTCTGTATCACGTAAGATAATTAACAAAGCGTAGAACTTAAAATAACCAAACTATAACTATTATAATAAATTTTCTCACCATCAGACATTCATTTTGCAGGCTTAAACCCTTAAAAGCTAACGTGAGGTAAGTAAGGGCAGAGGTATCTGAAGATGGTAATGGTATCCGTTAACGTTTACATTTTAAACGGCTCGTGGAATCTCGGTGTGGGTTTTACGCGATTGCTTTTTTTCTACTGTTACTTTTTAAAATGAGGGCACATGCACTTTCACCGTCCATGGTTTTGTTATGGAAATTAATAAATATGAAATACGAAATACACCTAAAACTTTGTAACAATAAAATAAGTTGGAGAACATAAACAATCAGTACGAAAAACCTATCCTGTACACTAACCCAAATCTTTTAGATCCTTATCAAATCCGTAATAAAGCGATTTCGTGCCAAATAACGGTGAACATAAAACTTTCAGACGCAGACGCGGTACGCCAACGGGTAGGGCGATGGAACTTTCCTTTTCCTTACTTGAGTTTGCTTACACAGACAATAATAGGATTAGAGTTGGGAATAGACATCAATATGTATACCTACTGGGGTTAAACTTGCTCGTAACTTCGCTCCTGAAGTGAGTTCTGTTAGATAATGGATGTAGTAGATCAAGTAAGCTTTGCATTATAGGTTAAATATCATATCAAGATCGATCGACAAATATTTGAGTAATAGGACAGTTAATAATTTAGAAAATAGTAGAATTTGAGTCAGCGAACCATGTTTATTACATAGTATTGTCGATAAAATTATAGATAGAGCCTACATATATAGTCGTATAGGTTAATGATTTCTGTTTTTATATGATAATTATGACGCAGGATGTGGTATCCTAGCTACAAATCATTATCTAGACAAAACCAACATATTTCGTGAATATATTTTCAATTGATCCAAGTGTTCAGAAGTTACAGGGTCCCATAAAAAATTTTGGTATCCATAATTACAATAAGTACATTTTCCATTTATGCCTGAATGGATGACTTTAAAACAACCTATTAGTGATCGTATATCTTTTAAGCTGCTTCATCAAGTTCATATAATAACAATTTGTTTATTCCAAACAATTTTTCCTAGGTATTAACTTGATCAGATATAAGTATTAACTCGTAGCTAAGTAATTTTCATAGTTTTAAAACTGTGATTGCAGTTAGTATAATTTAGATGTACTTACTTATAAATTAAATGTCCATTACCCAGTTTCCTACATATCTCACTGCAAAGTAATACGGTCAGCAACTCGTTTAACTAACTTGATAATTCCGCACGCTTTAGAATTTAACTACGTCGTCGTAGTGCTATGTTACAAGTATTTTAGCTCTAAGCGGTATAATCCATACTAATGTAAAGAAACTTTAATGGGTTTGAATTTGTATGTAGATAGATTAAATTATCTATACAGAAGACAAAACTATTTTGTTAGAGTTTTGTTTGCTACGGGATAATTTGCAGAGCATGTCCCTATTTGCTACTTGACGCCGCAGCACCCTATCATATTTATTTTTTCTTTTTTGTCTTTTCTGTTTTTTTATATTGCTTTTATACCTATTGTTATTAAGATTACCTTATTTAAGATTGTTTGTTTACGTGTGTTGTTGTACAAGTTGTGAATAAAAGTATTTTCTTCTACTTCTTAATATAATATATATGTATCTGATTTAACTAACTTTGGAAACCGATTTTTAATTATTAGAATGGAGTAAACACGGACTGGCTGTTCAAAATAAGTAACAAAGTTTTGTTGCTGGTAAAATTCGTAAACAACGATTATCATTCTCGAATCGTAGCGAGGGTGCGAATCGAGCTAGTTACTTGACAAGTCAATTAATTCATCTCAAACACATAATTTATTTGTTTACTGTGGAGCTATGAACGACACGATGGGTTGGTTGTATATTAGCGGAGCGTACCCTAAAAATAAACAAATAAAATTAACCTATAACACTTCCATTAATTTTAATAATCTGTTTTACATATACAGTGTAACTATTAGTAAGTATTACAAATTGTAGTGAGATTGGCTCACACACAAATAAATTGCGAAAAGAAAAAGTGAGAGGAATGAAAGAAAACGAAAAAAGTAGGATTAAAAAGTTTTGAAAAAGTAAAGATGATTTTTGTAGACTGTTCAATGATTTAACATGGCACGGAGCAAGAGTTGCACAGAGTAGAGAGAGAGCGAGAGTTGATTGAATCGTTGATACTAATACTAGTAAAATAAGATATTTAGTTCGAGGTACCAAGTAGGATCACGAGGGCAGGGGAGTATTATATTATATACTATAAAATACTAGCGTCGAAATCATTATTTAATAACAATTTACATTACGTTAGGTACGTCAATATGTTATACCTTACTTATTTACAGAATGTACGTCTGGTCTCCATTACGAGATTATACTCCATACGACTATACGATAGTAACCTC
>DWPT01006700.1:0-11274 GCA_018251895.1 Agathymus mariae mariae
CTGGCTTCTGTCGCCTCTTACGACACCCTGTTTTGCCAGCGTGGGATTGGGGGGGAGTATTCTAGGCCGCCCCAATATGGCACAAAACTACTACTAGATAAATATATAATTAACTAATATACTATGGTATATATCTATATATAATTAACAAGGATGCCTGGAAATATTAGCGCCGCAGCAAGTTAAGTACAGAATAAAACTTACTTTGTAATTGTCATATGTCGGTTTAGAAAATGTGCTGAGGAGTTTCTTCTCGATGTTAAAGCACCTTCGCTATTCAGTCGATTAATGGTAAAACTTATGACACCTTCAGTGCTTTGATGACCACTTTTAGCAGTTCTGTTTAATATCATGAGATATCAGTCACCAAGCCTTGTGCAATCCTTCGATAGTCCTATTGTTTTCACTTGAAGTGCATGCTCCGTTGTACATTATGCAGTGCTCGGAGTTCTCTAGACCTCCTAAATGACGTGTCCGGCTTGCACCCAGCGGTCGGCCGCTAATATCTTAATAATTCTATAATAAATTAAACATTTTCTTTACCTGGAACAAAGGTCGAGGTTCGACTAGCAGTTCATCTCTCTGGTCCAAGGTACCCCATCGATAAGCCAACACATTCGAGTATCTAGAAAAGATAACAAAAATCCATGTTTAATTTATTTGAAAAAAGGGAATGCTGTACATCAAAGTCGACATTAATGTGGCGTTAAGAAAATTTCTATTGATCTACCTCAAAAGACCTGTATTCTATTGAACCGCTCATTTAATGTCACTCTTATGGGCTAAAAATAAATACCATAAGTATTGAGAAATAATCTATGCTAACATTGTAAACCGTGTTATATATATGATTGTTTAACTCGAACGAAGTCGGGGCGGACGGTTAGTGGTGTTTAACACTAGCAGACCTGACAGCCGTTGACCTGGCGTAACATTAGCTTGCCTGCTAGTAGCCGGTTCTGCAAACGTTTTCATCAAAGTGGGTCCAGCCGTTTCGGAGAAATTCATTGACATAAACAAGTACAAAACAGTTTTATATAATAAAAAAATAAAAAAAAATATTTCGCGAAAACCGATCGCAGCGCCATCTACTGTTGAGTCTAATTATGAGTTTAAATTCTCAAAATCTGTATAATCGTTTGGGAGTTCAATGATATACTCAAGTACAGAAGAATTTTACATATAGAGAATTATATATTTTTCTTGCTTCTTTCTAGTGACTTGTTTTTACCAACTCGATTCTGCCAACTTTTCGAACTTAAATTTAAATCGTAACTCATAGTAGAATAATACCTTTTCCAAGTCTCCAAATACACGCACGCCCACAGCACGTTGAACAGTGAAAACAGAACGTGGGCTATGTCCTTCCAATTGTCGTTGGCCGTGCCGAGCCACACCTGAAATATTAAGTTAGTTACAACATATCTATGTACTTGTTAATAAAGGTACATACCTCACAAAAACTCAATACCCATTGTATTGACTAACACAACTAATCTCACGCAGTACTGATTGTGGAAGGACGCATCATATCAAACTTTATCTATGTTTGAAATTAAATTTAAAATATTTATTTTACAAAATCTTATCGAATGTCAAAACTACGCTATCATAGTAAATGCCTACGGTTGTCCTGTTTTGAGATAAGGAACGGCAAGGAACTTCTTAGTTCTTCTTAATCGTAATGAATAATAACGTCATAATCTTTTATGGCCATATTGGGGCGACCTAGAAAACTGTCCCCAACCCCATGTTGGCAAAACAGAGTGTGTTTAAGAGGCGACAGAAATCGACCTGCTTGGTAATTGGGGCTCCCGCAAGGATTATATTATCAACATTATTAAGTCATTAATATTATTATATCCCCCTGCTCGAGTCAGCCACCAGACGACCTGTCGTGTTCGGGCTGAGGCCTTGAGAGCAAGTATTTTCTTTCTTTTTACTCTTTTCTTTATTGGCCGTAGACGAATTAGTGATGCCTTTGAGGGTGGTTACCTTGGGGGCCACGGTGACCAGTTACCATCAGATGGCTTGTCTGCTTATTTGTCAGCTATTAACATAAAATAGGAATTTAGATTATTTACTGTGATTGCTTATGGTTAAATATTAAAATTAAGTTCAATAACATGTAGCGACTTTTCACTGTACGATAACAGATGGCGCCAATGTACATCTGAATCACGCTATTGAAGTTTTATTCGCTCTGCAAGCGGGAGATCTCTCATTTTGCTAAATAATTGTCCTTGAAGACCCTGCTCTAGTCTTGCTTATGTAACTCTTGTCTTTATTTCACACGTTACACATACATATGTACTACGTACAGTTGAAACAACTCACCCAAAATATAAATCCTACAGCGGCGGGCACTGCAAGCGACTGCGTATAGTGACCGAGCCATGCAAAATACATTGCGATTTTAACACCGAAGTATTCCGCTATCTCATCTGAAACAACGCAATGTAACCGTTACAATGTTACGATCTTCACTTGAAAACGAAAGTGTAGTTAGTGATAATTTACCTACTAGTCACCACTCTCAATATATAATCATTCTAGAAATGTTTTTGGTGCTTCAATTACAAAGAACCTCCTCAACTAATATCTAATCGTTTATGGCCTTCACTCCTCATATATTAAGAGTAAATTGTAGGTAGTGATGTTGATCTAACACGTGTACAAATATAACCAAGTACTCTCACCCAACGGCTGCGGTGTGAAGAGTGTTTTGACCCACTTCTTGCGCAATCCCTCCAGCGCAACCCTGTCGTGGAGCGGGAACATGCTCGCGACCACCCCCCGGCTCACGCATGCCGGCACTGCAATACAACGTACAAGTATTATACATTTGTATCCCCTCATTAGAAGGGGGAAAAAAACAAAGAAAAATGTGCTGTTTATCACAATATCATGTCAAAAACAATTAATGCAAGCTAAAAGTTTGCTAACCCTAAAAGGGGAACAATCAAACAAGATGGATTACTATTTCTTCAGCATTTGATACTTCTTAGAGAGCACAATAAACAAATCACTGCACAATAAAAATGGTCAGAGTAGCCACGACGTCGTACTTCGACGATTGTTATCATAACAATGAGCTAGCGTGCCTCGCATAGTTCTGAAATTTGCCTGATGGGATACGGTATCCAGTAGTTTTCTACAAGCTGTTAGAGGGCGTCACGGCACTCACTCGGTACGGGTTGCCAACACAAACTACTTAATTGAACATGTTGCGGTACTCACCGATGCTCTGTCCAGGACGCAAAGTCAACGCCGGCTCCAACGCTCGCTCGTCCCCTGGCTCGGCCCGCGCAGACTCCAAAACATGCTTCACTAGAGCTCCGCGCTCCTGTGAGCTGAACAACTCTGCTACCGTCGAGCCCTGGGAAGAAAACACTAATGCTTACACACCCAAACTCCTCGACTAAGAGGTCTCTATTCCGTGATGAAGATCAATCGAGTTTTGTTACCTTAGAAAAAGGTTAAAAAACCGCTGGGTACTGGGTCTCCTCTCACGATAAGACGGGTTAAGGACGCTGACCAAGTGGGTGTTAGCAGACTTCACAAACCTTTGGAGAACTCTCGGCTTTCCTCACGATGTTTTTCTACACCGAAGCGAGTAACACGCACACAACACAATTTAAATATATACACATAATTTAATAAATTAGAGGTTGGCAGGATTCGAACTCAAGTCTCTCGTGCAGGATACAGACGTTCACGCCACTGTACTTATCACTGCCTAATAAACACACAAGTGTATTTACATAGTAAAAAAAAAATTGAATTTGTATTTAAATAAGGGTTAACAAAACTGTTTGTAGCCGACGTTGTGATTTGTTTTTTCTTCTTATTGTTTGTTATTAGTTAAGTCAATAAATATTTAGCTGTAATATCTTTAATCATATCTACTTTGATATTTCCGTCTAGTAAATATTTGCCCGGCCAGAAAACGAATTTGAAACTGACCGGCCGACAGACAGTGTCTTTACTGTTTGGTTTATTTGCGGTTTGGTTTTCGTAAAATTCTGTTTAATAAGCGTCTGTTTTACCCACGGCACCACGCACATCCTAGGTACTGATCAGCAAAAACTGGTCTATATTTTCTTCTTTTTTTTTACGTATATATTGCGTGCTTGGGTATTTTTCACAACCACAATCTAGAAATACAAATAAAAAAAATAACAGCATATTTCTCGAAATCTAGTTCTTATATTTGTCCTAAGGCAGGCAGATAAGGTGACTGGTAAGAAATACCAAACATTATGGCCGTCAACTGTAGAAACATATAATAGAAATATAAATAAAAAAAAACAATTTAATCGACATTTTCCACAGATACACATAAGTCTACATGAATAAAACTGACAGACAAAGTCCCTAGAGTGATAACACACCAATTTCAACTCAAAGCGAAATGTCTTTCATTCGAGACGATGTCGTTAGCTTTGATCCGAAAAGGGAAAAGATTGTCGCAATCTTTCTTCATAAAAAAACCCCGGTAAAGCGTAGTGCGGCCAGCTACTTTTAGATAGAGTGTTTTGTCTTAGTACACAGGAGTGAGATAAACGAGTTTTAACTGGCCCAGCTTCGAATCCACAGGCATTTAAAAGCTGTCAAAGTTACGTTCGTATAAAAAATCTCATCATCTATGGAGGTTAGCGTCAATACGAATCCTGCATATTTGAGAGTTCCTCATATTTTTTTTAAAGGATTGTAACGTTAGCGAGCGTGATTGACTGTACTCCTTAACATGTAAGACGGTCATAAGCTTCGATGATAATGATTGGGAAATATCCTCATGGATGCTCGCCCATTGCGGGGTCGATCGACGAGCTTCCGGGCGAGTACTAAAAAATATTTAGTTACAAACTTCAAAATTTCTGTTAAAATTTGTTTTTCTCAATTTAAATCGTTTAGAACAAGCCTATTTCACACTTGACTAACTTATACTATCGGCCCGTCCCGACTTCTTTGATTCAACAACTATCTATATTAGTAGATATGATCGATGCTAATCCAAAAACAGTCCAAATAAAGTGGATATCATCACGATTCTTGCTAACTTATATATGTATAAACATTATATATAGCCCATGTACGACCGGAATAATGTATCGTTCAAATGGTAAGAGTTTTTCAAGGTGTCGTGGTTTCGGAGATTACCTTTCGCAGACCAAAAGTAATAAAATTATCACTCTTTATAATATAAGTATAGATGTTGTCATACTTTGAAATTCCTTCAATGATAAACGCTAAATTTATAGTTGGTACGTGTAACCATTTTTATAACGGAGCAAAACTAAAAGAACTTTGCTAATGCGTAGGCTTAGTAAAAAAGGGCTTCATCTATTTTCCACATTTTATTTAAGTACCAACATTTAGTAACGTGCGGCTTTATAACTTTCGCATTGAAATTATTGACGGATCGACTCCGAGGGGGCGTAAATCTCGAGCGACCGAGATACCCCGCAGAGATTAATGTCAAATGACTTCAATGCGACGGATCGAATAGGCTCTCGAGACGGCAGGAGAAAAGTACTTTTCAGTAACTCTACGTTTCGTTTTAAAAACGTCACAAATTTTACGTCAAATGCTGTTAAATTAGTCACCTAACCTTAACTGATTACAATCGCCGGCCAAGAAAGAAACGGGGAACAGATTATTATTTTAACTGATTAGCGACTTTTGATAGCAGAAAGATTTTAAAAAACACTTTCCGTTTAGTTGTAAACAAGGTGTTGCAAGCCAGGCAGGTCAATATACTTCCACTATTGCAAGAATACCGCCTTTTTCTTTACATAAAATAGGTTAATGCTTGACAACAATCCCACCCGATGGTAAGTGGTAATGAAGTCTAAGATGTTGAACTAATTTATAAAAGTGTATTCACTCTCCTCATAAGTAGCCGGGAACACCGACATGGACTAGCTATTCCAATCCTTTGCAGTGCGCAAAACGAATGACGACACTAACGCAAGATTAAGCTAAGTACAAAAATGTATGACTTGTTTTTATAAAATGTATTTCTCTAACATTTTGAACTGACTGCAAAAAAGGCACAGGTTCTCAATTCGTTTATATATTTTTTTATGTTTGTTACCACAGAACTTCATAATTTATTTATTTGAAAAAATCTTCCGTTATTCATTTAAACAAATAGGTAATTTTTATCCTCTAAATACGTGTATGATACGCCGTGTGACAGTTATTTTCTTTTATTTGTAATTTCCCTCCTCCATAGTCTAGCGATAACTGATATATACTTGCACTGAATTTTTATAAGGTCAATAATCTCCGAGTAAAAGAGTTGAAACATACGAACAGACGGATTATTATACTTCATAGACATATCGAAATTAAAAAGGCCCATTTTGTACCTTTTGGTTACGAAACCCTATGCAATGTCTATATATTAAACAATTCGTAAGATAAAAGGCTGAGATATAAAAACTATTTTGTAACAAAATTTCATAAAAAAAATATTTGCAATGTTTGAAAACACTGTGCTATTTCTAAAACAAAACATCTGTATGTATGTACGTTGAAAATGGTAGATAACAAGCAGTCGTGAAACCTCAAGGTTAGTACTTCGATGATAGAGATGTATATTTGAATTATATTAGAATTGGAAATCGACAGGGACGGTTGGTTGAGGTACGTACAATTGCGACCATTTGCAAAACAAGCCAAAGGTTATTTGAAAGAGATCGCTATCAGCGATAACACCGTCTTTTGCTTACGCTGAATTCATTTACTTCCAACGGCCCGTTCGGACCACGTTCGGGTTTAACTTTGAATTATCTATCTTTGAAAATACGCGCGCGGCTGCTGTGTGTGTGTGACATTTAGCCAATATACAAGACAATTGCGTTACACCCTTTCTTTTGGAGCTCGCCAGACCTCCCGACTGAAAACCATTCTCATTCATGCCGGTAGGGTTTTATACCTGCCTAACACTAACTAAAAACCCTTCATGAATTATTTTAACGTGTTTCGACTGCAGTGAATCATTCAGTAAAAAAATATTTTGAACTAGTGCATAAAAAAAACCTCTTTTTGCATTAAGCTTAGCGTTTCACGTTTGAAGTCACGACTATCAATAAATAGTTTACATAATGTTCATACAAGGTTTCGTCATGTATTTCTAGGCTCAGGAAATTAAATGTCGAAAAATCCTTATAATCGTGTTTATATATTTCAATCAACTACCAACTGTCATTTCTAGTAGCTGCAAAAATTACTGCATACATCTCCTAACTTACCCCCTATAGATCGAATTTGTAAAATTCCTTTCTTAGTGGATGTGTAAGTTATAAAATAATTTAAAAATTTGAAACTTTTCGCTATAGGTTTTAACATGTTTATGAAAAGGTGTACAAGAAAAGGTTTTAAAAAATATATTATTTTAAATTTGAGCGTGTATTTTAAACTTATATCTATACTTATAGTGCAAAGAGATAGTGCGAATTTTGAGAGTCTATACATATACCAAAGGTAACCTCTGGAATTGAAAAAAACTTTTACCATTTCAAAGGTATATTAATCCGGGTGAACATAGGACATATAGTATAAAATAAATTTTGTCTCTTTATCTTAATGTTACAAAACTACGTGTTTTCATACGGTTTGTACCAAAAAATAGACTGATTCACGAGAAGGATGCGGATGTAAATAAATATAAAAATTACAAAGATTATTTCTGATGCGATTTACACTAGTACTTAAGTAAATTTAAACAACTCCCGTGATCGTTTGAACTAGTGTTCAGCACACAGCTTTGTAATAAAATAATGATAATTTTATATAAGCGTTATATAAAATAATCATAATTATTTTTAAATTATGTCCACAAGAAGTCAAACTAGAAAAGTAAGTAATAATAAGGCAGTTAACGTAATAAACTGGTATTCGGGAAAATTCTGTAAAAATCTAGTAAATCATATTACGGTTGACTAAGTCTGACAAAACCCTATTTCCTGTGGTACTAAAACTAGAGTAGACCGGTGATGATCAGTGTGAAGCGCGCCTTATAAAACACTTTAGTTGAGTGACCCTACATTTCGAGCCGCCGCCCAAGCCGGGGTCGGTGGGTGGACGCGATGAGCACTCCTCTTGACTCTCCCTGCTTAATAAAACCGTCTATAATCCTCCAAAAAATCCAAAATTAAAATTGCTGAATAACATATTCCGTTATATAACTGGAATAATGTTAAATATATGTTCGTTGGTATTAGTAAAAAAATGTAGCTGTGCACCAGTGCTATAAGCAGCAATTGGTGTGTCATAATGTATGAGGCAATTATAATTAAATAGCTGTTTAAAAATTACATGGTATGTCAACTACCTTGGCAAGTAGCAGCCAGACCATTGGATGATAAGCGATCACCGCCGATCATACAGGAAAGTAACACTAAAGGCATTGACACACTAAGGCGATACGTTGCCGGCTATAATGTAGGTAGCCGTTTTAATACTGGCTCTCTGACACGAAATCCCAAACACGTTAAAAACAACACTACAAATCTATACTCTTACCCTTTGGAAGCAATGCATATCGCGAACAGTGAACTCCTTGTATCCTCCGCCGAATTCCGGCTTCAACTGCTTGGGTAAATGAATCTCTTCAGCCGTCTGCAGTAGTCTAAATAGGGGAAATGAGTTAATTATTTTTTAATGTATATATTGTAACAAGCAGACCCGCAGTTTACCACTCATTACTATTGTAACAACCAAAACAGTTCTGCTACTGGGTTCCGGTCTCGTCTTCCACGACGCACAGGACAGACCATACACAAATTTGAGAGTACCATAGACAACTATCTGCTATTCAAATGGCGATAACCTTCACGAGAAGTAGTCATAACTTATTTCTAACAACTGGCCAAGGAAACTTGCCTGTTAACTGTGTCTCCGACAGTGCAACCGAAATACGTACCTCGACCTGGCAACCAAGGTACATGAATGAAATAAAATGAAATTATATTTATTTGAAGTTGGTTTTTACAAACACTTCGAGAGTCAAACCACGCCATCGCTTCAACAAATCCTTACCGTGAGTGGTCCCGGTAGAAGAAGCGGCAAAAAAACTCCCAAGGAGTGTTAAAGTGAAGAGTAAAAACATTTCAC
Source organism: Agathymus mariae mariae (assembly GCA_018251895.1). Lineage (NCBI taxonomy): Eukaryota > Metazoa > Arthropoda > Insecta > Lepidoptera > Hesperiidae > Agathymus > Agathymus mariae. Next base: position 9,127 of record DWPT01006700.1, read on the forward strand.
ATTCCAAAATTTAACTAACTTAAAGATTTCACATGGTATTCCATCAATTTGATACCGTTTACCGAAGCGAAATAAAGTGTGATTAGCAGTTCATACATAAAATCAGTGAAACAAATGTTATGTTTAATTATGACTCATTATTAAGCATTATTGAGCTTAAATATTTATTGCCTCAGCCCTTCAAATATAAAAAAATTACAATTTCTGATCGTCCTAACCGGATACCCGTCACTCTATCAAGAGTGCTTTCTGTTAATGATTTAACATAACAAAAAACAGAACTGTATAACACGAAACTTGTTTGTTGGTGGCTTACACGTCATCGTCGGCGGTGATGTAGAAAGCCGAGCACTGCGAGGACGCGTGCTGTCGCACATACACCCGCAGCCGTGGCCTGCTGCCGCGCAGCTTCTGGAGCAGCCACAACAGCATGCTATCTGGCAGGCCTGCAACAAAACGCTGAATTAGTCATTGATTTCACTCGGCCGTTCAAATACCCCCCCATCTGCGACTAACTTCACAAATATATTGTTGCATGACTGTACGATATAATATAATAATAATAATAATAAATATGAAAAACTTCTCTAAAAGTTAGCAGCTGATTGTTTCTTTATGTAAAAAGCTTATATATAACTGGTTATAAGCAGTGATAATTTAAAGGTTTCCATTAATACTGTTTTTAATCTTTGGTTCGGTCCCTGCACCTACCTCTTAACACCCAAAGATTAGAAGTTAATTGTCACTTGCCAAGGTGACAAAAAACATAACAAAAATCAGCATGTCTAAGTCTATATAATATTTTCAAAGGTGTCTAAAATGTCCTATTCTGCTCATGTTCAGCGTGACGAAACGTGGTCAATATATTTCTCAATATGATAGATGCCCAGAGCGTAATAGCAAGACAGGTCTGGTTGTGATGATAATTGGTCGTGATTGTTTAGTTGGGAGACTGATAAATGTTCTTATAATTATAAAACGCATGAGGCATTTGCTTCGCTGAAAGAACCTTAGTGATTTAAAATATAATCTTAAATATATTACACAACATTAACCTTTCACAATAGAATGAAAAAAAAAAAAGTTGTAACATAACACAATTGTATTTAACAAGCAACCATGGAAGAGTAATACAAATGTTTTAATTTTTATATACAAAACACTTTATCTTATGACTTCGTTTACGTTGAACAAATAACGTATTTATTTATTTATTTTTCAAAATAATATATTTTTTATTTATTCATTATTTAAATATTGTATACAAAAGCGTGTCCAAAGTTTGAAATTAACAGGCGTTGTCATTTTGTTATGCCGATAGTAAATTTCAACATATGTTGGTTTGCCAAACTAGACAAGTTTCTGTCGCGTAAATTTGCAAGTAACATAGTCTAATCGCCGTACAGCCCTCGTTGCCTGGCGTTGTATATCCGCTACTTCCTAAACCACGGCCACAGTGCAGGGTCGAGGCGGATGCGCGAAGCGTGCGAATTATCGAATAAGAAATTGTGGCAAAAATGTATTGGACGCCGCGCGCAGGTATTCATATGCCCTAGTTGCTTCGGTTAGTCATAGAATAACAAATTGTCATACATAATTCAATACCCTGAAAGACGCTGATTGACACCACGACAACATATAACACACAACACCGCCTGTGACGACACGTTATGCATTTGTGCAGAACAATATTTCACACTGGTCCTTCGAGCCGTACCACACGGATGCGTAACCGTGCGTTAAAACATTATTCGAACACTTCATTAGCTACAGAGTAGTATGAAGTCATTACCCGCTTCATTACACAGCGATGAGGTAGACCGTAGACGGTGCCGTAAGTTGAACGCTTAGCTCCTGCATACTCGTTCACTCTGAACAGGGTCGTACTCGTAAAATATTAGAAAAACGGCAGTTTGCCAAAACCACGACCGAAGAACATCACGATGCAAATCGATTTTCTATTTCTCCACGATACATCAACGAGTAAATTACCCGCACGACTTGCGTGCCTTACTAAATATTTATTGTGACGCTAACAAATATTTTTATTTTTACCCAAGGTACGCTCATGAAGATACTTGACTTGTGACATTTGCACATTTATAAGGTATCAATGAGTCTTGAATTAATAAAGCACTTAAGTAAATG
>DWPT01006701.1:0-11273 GCA_018251895.1 Agathymus mariae mariae
CTACCAAATAGTCCGAACAAAGCCTAAACATTTGGTTTGGATAGGTGAGCCCGTTCTTAAGTTATAAAATTACAACGAAAAGTGGCATTGATTTTTATATATATAGATTATAATATATATATATATATATACATTATTAGTAAATTCAAATGTTTCCGTTTCATTTATGTATATGCAAATTTGCAACGATCTCGTTTCTAAAGTATTTGCGGAAAGGTTATTCTATGAAGGTGTTAAAAAACTGTATGAAGAGTCCTTCGGAGCCGGCGTTGCATTGTTGTCTGCTCTAGTGATGCCCATATCCGATGATGCCCGCTACACCATCCTCTATAACCGGCAGTAACCCTCGACTTTCATTGACGTTTTTGTATCACCTTCACATTATAATTGATTCTCCCTTTTCAGTTAGTGACGCAGTAAAGTAGTTAATTAAAATTTATTGTAGTGTTTCTATCCATTTCTGCATTGCATTACATAGGAGCTTTCATTGAGATAGTCTGTGGTTTGTGGGCATTAAAGTTGTTTTTAAATCACAGAGCCGCTGTTTATGGACTTTATGGCAAACCGCATTACATGACAAACTGAATCATTACTTTTATAAGATACCAAAGTATACGTTCCGTAAACTGATCTTTGCAACTCGAGACTTGTTATTTAACATACGAGAAATTGTTCAATGTATATGCAAGACGATACACCGTGGTATAAGGTAATTTACTTTAAGATACATACCCTTATAATAAGAGAAAATTAATTCTTAGCAATTCAAGTTATCATTTATTTATAAGATTACGTGTTCTTACGACTAAGAACGGCTCAGTATCGCTTTTAGATTGCGTCCCGCTACCCTTAAAATAAGCAAAAGAACCGCCAAATACTGTCAGTGAGATTTGTATGGGTTATGTATTGTCTATTGCAAATTATTATTATATTATGGACCACTACACTTCACTAAATTTTATAATAATAATATATCATAATTAATATAGAATATGTAAGTTTTTAAAAATAGTTACATTTTTCAAATCCGTCCCAAACTATAGATAAAATAAAATTGTCATAAATGAAGTTAACTGCTGATATCGGTCATGTGAACGGTACTGATCACACGACAACCACAATGTAATTGGTTATAGTACTTGTTATTGTTACGTACCTACGTGGTTGTGGTACATTTGAATTAGCACTTACAGAAATTAGCTTCAGTGAAAACATTTAAATTCTAATAAAAGAGCGAAACAATTAGTTTATTACTTAATATCATTAAGTGTTTTTTTAATATTATCAATTGCTGCATGTGAACAAAACTTATAAGTGATGATTAGTTGATACCGCATATAGGCAATCGTAGTATCAAAGGCATCAGCGATCTCGTACCCGACAAATAAGATATATCTATACATTATGATAAAATTTTTAACTGACCGCTTTTTGTACATTAAGGATATATAAGATAAACTATTAATAGGGCCCTTTATTAATGCAATAGAACTCGAAACTATAGTTGTTAGATTTTTTTGCCTGCCTGTCTGTGCGTTTGTGCGCGCTAATCTAGGAAACGGCTTAACTGTTTTAGTTGTGGTTTTCACTAATGTATTGCAGTAAGCATCTCTTAATATTTAAAGTTCGTATCAGTATAATTCATACATAAATAACAAAGTTATAAATTAATATATGTATTTATAATTCACAGAACCAGAAAAGTCCAGTCCTGAAACAAAGCAGTTGCTATTTCTAAATGTAAGGCGTACTTTTTCTAAAGCGTCGTTCGTATCATTGTTATACTACCGGTTTAAATTGAATTAACCTTAAGGAGAGTAGCCAATCTATCGCACTGCAATCTAAAGAAGTTTATAAATCAAACAAAACCACATTCCGAGGTCCTAGCTACTCTTTATAAAATGGGATGAGATTGAGATGGGAATAGGTAGCTTTTAATGCGTGTTCAAATTGAAATCAAAATCGCTTGTAGCAATTTTGTGAAAAGTATAGCGAATTGTGTTCCTACCTCGAATTCTATGTTCAGTCTTATAATTTCACCTATATAAATTATATTTTCATAGACAGAGCCATTATTGTGTTCTGCATACAAAATATCATTGAAAATACTATTTTTGGAGTTTCGTATATTACATCCCTTGAAAAACAAAATCCTTTTAGAATCGCTTGGTAATCTACTTGGCATCTGAAATTGCATTAAAAAATATACTAAAATGAGGTGAAATTTTATACACTATCATTCCTTCCTTTCTTCTCGAAAGGCTTGAAGTATGTAGATATACTGTGCGAAAATCACAAGTTCTTATATTTGTATGGGAAATGGAAATTTACCTGTATACATTTATAGCATGGAAGTGTATCCCTCAAGATTTAGTAGTTCAATAATATATGAATGTTTCTTAGAACCTGAAAAGAACTAGATAAAAATGATTATATTCAGGTATAAAAAAAACTTTTGTGTATTTAATTATTAAAATAACACTATTATAAATAATCTCTTAGCATTTACTCCAAAATCTTTATAATGCCAATAAATCCCAAATAAAGATCTAAAAGATCTTAGAGTTATCTACTGTACCTTCTTAGTGTAATGAATGTGCCTCTTCCCACGATCTAATAATAACTTCAGGTATTCGAACCTAGTCCAACAGGGTTGGCCCGTTGACTCAGGTAGACCGGTTATGCCCCACAAATAGAATATCGAACTTACGATCTATCCATTAGAGTTGGTTTTGCTTTGTGGTAATGTTTTATAAGTTTTGAAGAGTAGGGAATCAATTAGTTTCATACTAGTCAATTTATTATATCGCCTCATTCAGTCAGCAACGGACGGTCAGAAGAGTGAGTGCTCTGTATTGTTCTTTTGGCTTTGAGTGATTAGTGAATGAACATTTCTTTTTCAAGATCGTATTATTTAGGTGAGTTTGTGCAATTTATTCTGTATTTTTATGCAAATAAATATATGAAACACTTTCTATAATTTTCGCCTGAATAATTATTAATTAGTAACGCGATAAATAATTTTATTGCGTGAAAGTATTTTTTTGACGATTAAATATAAATTTGGAAGTAGAGGGAACCTGTGATATCTTTACAAAATTTTATGTTATATGTGTATACGTTAGTATAACATTAAACGAATTATTTACATACAAGCATAAATATTCAAACATGCTACATTTTTCTTTGTAATGTTTTAAATTACATTAACTAAAAATAATTTTAAAATGTACCCTTTTTTATAACATTTTGTAAGCTGATTTGCAATTAACGAAAATTAATATCTTCTCAATTGTGTATACTTATATTTCCATGGCACAATTTAAAAATAATACTTTAAAATAAATGCCTGTTTTACTGTGCAGTTAAAGTAACGATATTAGTTAGTTAAATAATTGTAATTCCACTTTTCATTCTCATCCTCTGTAATGCGGAAGGTATGCAAGCCGATGCATGCCTTCAAACCAGTTCTGAGTATTTAATGCAGCCAGTAAGTGAGGATATGAAACAAAAATATCATCTGTTTTGCTGCAAAGGTCACATGTGCGGTTGAACAATACAGCATTGTTATTATAAAGAGTCGACCAGTTCGCTCTACAATGACTGTCAGCCTATATAAACATCAATGGTATTCGAGGAATGGCACCCATTGCGACACCTTTAATGTCGAAATGTGATTACGAAACCGTTTTATAAGCATTAAGTTTCGTGCAGTGTACATTAAAAAACTCTTAGTGGATGCATAATGTAAGATTGCATTCGAGTATCTAATGAGTTTGGAAGTACGTTCATAACCTCTGTAACACATAACTTAGTGAGGTGCAATGGATGTTAACACCGGGACAATTTACGATTGTGCTTTATAATAACGTGACCTATATATGAATGTGTGTGTTTGAATGAATGTCATGAAATCTTTCATTCAATATTCATTACTTATCAGACATTGAGACCACTTCAAAATATTGCATTCATGTTAAATGAAATCAATGAAAATTAAATATATTAGAATAATCATATATCAAATATTTTTTAAATACTATTCTCATAAATCTAGCATTTAGAAAACAACGTAAAGTATCAATAAATGTTGTTCGTGTTACAGCAAAATTTATGTTCTTAGGATTTTGTTATCATAATTATTATTTACATTATTTAGCCAAGCTGGTTTAAAACCACAACCAACGGCCAAATATCTCCTTAAACTGAACTATTATTTTACCCAACCCCTTCATAGGAGCATCATAATTTTCCGGCCCTCATTTAAAATAAAATAAAAATAAAAAAAATTCTAAATTTTTTCTCATCTCAATGCACACATCCTTAATCTTCATATTGTCTTCCACACAGTCCATCCACTTCTTCTTCGGTCTTCCGCTTCGATAGACGTTAATAACTGTGATACGAACACTCGACTGTATCTCTAGGTATACAGTTGATAGCATTAACACCTTTTTCATCAAACCATAAAGTCTATTAAAGCAACTTCACCATGTATAAGTGTTATACGTATACTACCGGCGAGTGCTACAGTTAATCTGTCTAACTACAGCTGATCGGTAGCCTTTCGAAATTGGTTTTTAACATTGAGAATCGGGGTTAAAATTTTGCACGTTCGATCTTACAAAATCTTATAATTGTATATTTGGAACAAATTATTTATGCAATGTTCTCAAACGTGTGTGAAGTCTATGAGCTCGTATTTATCCAGCGAACTGGAATGTGACGCTAAACCAAAGAAGATCCAAACCCAGTAACGAATCAGTTACGAACAGTGTTACCTGTACCTGCGAGCTGATACCTGGGTTCATTAAAAGACTGTTAGAACATACTCAGAATTAAATTTTCCAAATCCAAATTTTTTATTATGTTTTTTTAAAGATGAAGTTGCGACACAGTGAAAAATGTAGACGCAACATGTTTTGGGAGAGTTTGCAAATACAGTGGACTTAATTTATCACTACCTTGGCTATAATTTCAATTTTTCTATAGCGACGAATGAATGTAACTAAACTGTGTGTGTCTATATCTTTACCTATGCCCGTTACGAGTCCCGGATATAACGACGAAATTCTGCGGTCCCGTTCAATGTCGCTATATTCGAAATCCACTGTATATTGTAAAGAGCGTACAAAGGACCTGAGAAGATTATTGTATACAGAAGCAAGTATACCTGGTGGTACGTGGTTGCTGCCACCTTTGAACATCTATTACCGCAGCGATATTTATTACCCTTCCCGAAGAACACAACAGGCAACCCGCATATTAACTATCTCTTCAAAACTACAACTAAAATGTATTTCACCCATTTCACAGTCGATTTCATAAGTAGTGTGGCACCTCTCTATACTAGTAAAAAATCTTACTAATTCCCGATTAACTTTAAGCTGTGAGTCAGAAACGAGTTTGGAAGCCGAAACTCATTCTCTAGAGAACCAGTCTACCTGAAAAGATTATATATTATCTTGATTTATAGTACCTACCAATTAATACTTTTGTGTAGGTTCCACGAAAAGTTTTTAACAACATGTTGAATACCGTTATAGAGAAATGCGCTAGTTTGTAAGAATGCCATTATTTTTCTGAGCGCAACTTAAAAGCCGTCATTCAACTTCGTTTCGACTCGTCTGCTTAATCTCAAATAAAAAGTTTCAGTGTATATTGGTTGTAGGAAGCCCATGCTATGCATGAACGTCTGTTTATTTGCAGCAATTTCGAAAGAGAATAAAAATTATAAATGAATTGTTAAGTGCCTAAATATTTGACAACTTTCCGCTGTACTCCTATAACACTATCAACAGTAATTTGGATTTAAGCAGTTCAAAGTATTGTATACAATACAAGTACATAAAATCACCTCGCTTTGCAGGTGACCTAACTTTGCTAAACTGCTGACCCTGACGTCAACATACCTGTCAGCCTGTTCGCCGTTTTAGGAAGACAATATCGGTTTGGTAATCTAAAGTTAATTCCGCCTCGAGATGAAAAAAAGGCCAAGTCTACCACGCCACATTTCTCGGTCTATTGCACAAAAGACACAATGCCTACTATAAATCTTCAATGATAAAGTCAGTCACTCTTCCATTTAAATACACTGAATGGTTCAAATGAAAACATCTTGAGAGATGCGATAATAATTCAATTGTGAACGAGACAAGTATTCTTTAGAGCGGAATATTATAACAAGCATGAATTCAGTTTCATGCAACTCTCTGGGGTCGAGGTTAAGTTTAATTGTTTGTAAATTTAATATTTAAAATGCAAGGAATAGTAATTATAATACAAAAGGAATATTTTAAGTTTCCTATGAATTAGAGATTTATTGTCACTTTAAAAAGCTGTTTTGGGCTTCGGAAAGATCGAAAAAATGCTCAGCTCATTTTTCTCATCATATGCCAGATATGCCATTCTGCACTTAGATGGTATGGTCATAAGTCACGCTAAGTGATGGACCGATTCGATAGCGACAATTCTCTAATCTCACAGCTGACTACCGTGAAAAAATTTGAACGAAAAGTATTATTTTTAATCCAATGTTTTCCATAATTACCACCGATTATGTGTTTACCAATTATTATGCTTAAATTAACCATGATACGTTATATAATAATAATAGTATGGCAGAATCATCTGTGACAATGATTGATGAGATAAAATACCTCCTTTGAATACTCGGTGAAAACCTAATTAAATATATATAAAAACATAGTAAACTAATAACCACAACTGATCATCCACAAACATCCATAACCTTGGAGAGAAGAGACCTTGAAATAGAATTTTATGATACCAAAAAAAGTGCAGTTTATTTACATGTGTTTTAGAATATTTGCGCAAGAAACAAAATTTATTTTGTAAATCTGCTAATTTTGACTTTGAAGCGTGTTGGAGCCAGCGACACTTCAGCTGAATTACTCGATTTCCGTCTACTTCAAACACAACTAGCCTAGAGGGATATTTTCCATTTCAATATGAAGTCAAAAAATCAGGTAATTAGTTAATTACGAAGTCTTTAACAGGACATAATCCATGTTTAAAATAGTTTTATTTTCAAATGTAATACTTGTAACAGATTTCATTATTTATTACTGTTTCAATTTCTGATGCGATCGTTAGAAACTCGTTAATCATTGTTAGTTGTGCTAAATACTTTGCGGAATAAGTTGCCAGTTTAGTCATTTACGCAATGTAATTAATAAAGACATTTTCTATTCAAAGCATTATAAATTAGGTTGATATGTTTCGTATGAACCAGTTCGTTATTTTAATGATTTAAATTAATCATTCATTAGTCCCTCTGTGGCGGTGATGCGTTCCTTAAATTTCTATAGATCTTTAAATATTGATATAGTTGATCATGATTACAAAGGATTCGAATGTAACATAGAATATAAATTAAATATGAATGACAATATAAGCATTTTACTGAGTAACATTTTAGTCTGTAAATGAAATTAATAACATCATTATATTACAACGAAGAAAAATAACTATGTGACTACTTTAATAAATATATAATTTTTTTTTTCCTAAATAATATTCAACTACACACCACATTATATAAAGGTACATCAGATCGATGCACGTCAAGATAGCTACTACAACTGTGTCAATAATAATCGTAACAGAAAAAGTAGGTATAATAATTACAATGACTTATTTTTATTTTCTTTTTTTACAGATCACAATGGAAAGCATTTCTGGAGACGGCGACAAAGAAAATGTGTTACAACCAACGACTCTACAAGAAGCTAAAAATATTATTAAATTTTTAACTACATCACATAAACAAGAAATAATAAAGTTAAAAGAATCATATATGAAACAATCGGAAATAATTAAAAAACTAGAATCAAACAGGAAAAAAGAACTTGAATTTTTGTCTAGCGAACTTCAAAAGTACGAGTTAAATTTGGCCATTAGAACCGAAGCTGTTACTAAACAACTAGCGCATAAGGATGATATCATTCGACAACAAGCGGAAATGATTGATGATCTCAACAAAAAACTTAAAATGAAGGAAGTAACAGTACCTGAAATAACAGTTGTAATAGATTCGAATTCTGACTCCGGAATCGTAATGGAGAACGAAGACAATACTGGCAAAATAGAAGAGATGAAGACTGAAATCAAAGCTACAAGAAAATGTAGTAGACGCTTTGGTGACCCTATTAGTTATTTGCGGAGAATTGATTTCTCGCCGATGAAATACAAACCCAGCAATACGAAGAAGAAAGACGATAAAAAGAAAAGTTTGGAAGTGCCTTGCAAGTCTGCTTTGGAGCGTCAAATCAGTGTTGATAAGGTAACTAGTGAAGATGAAAGAGGATTAATATCAGAGGATTCAATTCTATCTGATAGTACTGTGGAACCCGTAATTATCAGACCGAAGAAAATGAATGATAGTATGAATAATCACTTTTCTGACGATGGAAGCGAAGACACCAGTGAAGAAATCTTTGATAGAGTTATGACCAGAAGCAGCATCAGAAGATCAGTGAAAGCAAATCCTAAATACAAAAAGATAAATAGAACGAAATCCAAACTTTTGGACCAAGTAAAAGTAAATATAGTTGATTGAGAAAGCTAATTTAGTTTGGTATTATGGCATTTATTTATATTCTTAGTGCAATAATAACTGTAATATAATTACTTTAATTTCATTAAATGAAACAAGTTTGTACTATCTTAATTATTTAATTAATAAACACATTTTATAGAACATGAAACAAATTCTTCGTTACTAACACTGTATATTTAATGTATTTGTACGTTATCATAGGTACATTGACCTAACACTACATACTTTACAATTAACCGAATCATTATTTTATTCAGAACTAAATTGAAAATTTAGCTGCAACTGTAAAATCATAATAAGTTTCATAGCTGAACATACTTTAGTGCTTTCATTAAAACTTTTAGAAATGAGTAGTTAAGCATTTTACGGAACATGTAATAACGTGGAACAATTAAATGTTGCGTTGCATTTAAAACGACAGTTGCGAACGTTGTTACATTTTTATTATAATCGACAGCATTGTGATCATATTGTCCATGGATATTATAATAAATATATCTTAGGACAAATCATAGGACTAACTTTGTGATAAACTAATCCATGCTGTCCAATTACTGGGAAGACTTTATCATGTTATTAATTTGCAAACGAGCTAAATGGTTGTAAGGAGTTAGAGCATCGATGCTCATCTAAAATATTTAATTCCATGCCGACGGAAGATAAAGCATAGAATTCGATTGTTAACTGTATCGGTAACATTACAACCGAATTGCATTTAAATAGTTCACAATTGAAGCACGAAGATAGACAACATGTGAAAACCTAACCAGCCTAAGAGCCTGGCGATCGTCAGATAAGAGAACCTGTCGTGATTGGCGTGTTTGTTGGTAGTTAAGGTGGTCCACGCGCGACAAGTAGACTTGATCTAGGCGCCGATTGGAGTGTTTTAGACTTACTGCGTCTTGAAAATTATAAAAAATTACAGGAAAAATTGATAACGATAACGTTAACTTAAATTAATTAATTAACTTAATTAATTAATTAATTAACTTAAATTGATAACGTTAACATCGTCCGAAGGGTTCTCGTAAAACATATGATACTCGGATTAGCCATTAAATCCCGCGCCAATACCTTTAACCATCAAGAACCAATCAACAATTAAGTAGCGTGATTAAATAAATAATTTAGATTTATTCAAAAACCCTCTGCCATTCGTGTCTTGCAAGGAATGGAATTGTAGAGACACATTGCTTAAATAATTAAGAGATGTTGACTGATTGTAACTGGTTTAACCAAGAGCGAACCTGATTTCAGATTCTTAAGTCTAATCCTGTTCTTAGAACGCATTTAATATAAAATTCCCTTTATTTCGGCTATCTTAAATTTCCCCTGTTCACGACTCGCGTATTACGTGACTCATCCCCAAAAGAGTGCTTCCACCCTCATTCCCGTAAATATCTTGTTTTCGCAATGTCTCTCCAGTGGATTTCAAATGTCTTTTGAATACTATTGGCAGCGGCATTTAAGCTTTATAAAAGATATTCGCCCTTTTGATATGACGATGAAAAAAATGCTTTTACCTTTATTACTGAATAAGTTTGAATATTGTGTGACTTGAGTATGAAAAAATTTTAAAGTGTTTTGAACATTTAATTTTTTTTCGCGTATTGTTTCACAATAAAAAATGCGAATGGGGTTTCATGTTTGGTGTTATAAAATTATACGAAGCTGCACTATGAAAGCAATATAAAAAAAATTATGCTGTTATTCACTATCCTTGAATCCCAGCCAAAGTTCCCGATGCCCCCAGCTGAACCATAGGCGCCGCTTGGCACCACGTCTTATTGGAGGTTTCTACGTTGTGTAACACTGAGTATAATCATGACAGTACTCGTACTTCGTGGAAGAATTCTTTATCTGCGGGGCTAAACACTTTATTAAATTAGTATTAATTCACTTTGCAACAATCCGCAAGCACAATGTATGCAAGCACATGCATTGAACCTCCCTCCCACGAAGGAAAGCATGCATTTATGATAAATAAAAATATATACCAACATACATATCGTCACCAACACGTATTTCGCTCCAGACTTATCCTGTAAGTCTTACCCTGAGGATGCTCGTAACATTAGTACACATCTGTGGCGTTGTGATTTTCGCTTAGGTAATTCAAGTCCATCAATTCGCAAATGAATAAAAGTGAAAAAGTGAAGTGGAAAGTGAAAAAATTAAAAAAAAATTAAAAGTGACGGACTGTATTCTTAACACCTTGTGACCTTTGTGAAAGGAACGCCGATTGGGAATTGGACAATAACGGCTTGTAATAATCAAACAATTTACTACGTCATTGACTAGAACACTTAGGGTAGTAATCTCTTTAATTGACAATAGCTTTATTAATGTCTACTTACGCAGTCGTGCGGTTTTGCGATAATCGCATGACGCCTATAATAGAAGCGGGTTATGTGACAGGAATAATACAGATGACAATTTATTATAATTATTAGGTGAACTAACTCACTAACACCTACGGACCTTCTTGCTTTAAATGAAATATCGTAAGTGGACCTGTCTTCCGATTTTAAGGGATTATAAGAGATGCAAGTATGCATATCTTCCCGAGTCTCATTTTCTTGTATTTATTATCTTTAAAATTATATATTGTTAATACTATAAAATATAATAACGAGATAAATGTCTAAAGTTAAATATTGAGCCTCACAGGTGCAGATGTAATGTTAGTATT
>DWPT01006702.1:0-11273 GCA_018251895.1 Agathymus mariae mariae
TAGCTACCACCCTCCTGCTTGAGTCAGCCGCCAAACGACTCGTCGTGTTCCGGCTGGGGGCTTGAGAGCCAGCACTTACTTTCTCTCTTACCTTCTTCTTATTTCTTGGCCGACAACGCATCAGTGATACCTTCGGTCTTGCTGATCTCCATAGGCGACAGTCACCACTTACCATCAGGTGGTTCGTCTGCTCGTTTGTCAGCTATTACCATAAAAATAAAAAAATAATATACATATAACTGGTTCAAGTAAGCATTACTTTGAGTATGAGTATCAAGATAAAACTCTTAAAATTATAATGAATTGCTAATATTACCTTTATAACTAAAGTAGACTACCTTATAACTAAAGAGGAAAGCTTTCATGAAACGTATTGTTGGGTAAGAATGACAAATATGAATATACTTCATTCTCAAACATTTATAAGAAACAACATTTCGTAGCTACACAAATATTCTTTTCGACCTACGGAATCCTATGGTAAAAATAGAGTTATATTTGTGTATTTATTATTTTCAGAATGACGATGGAAATGCATTGGTCTGCGGTGGTACTCTCACTGGGATTCTTTTCATACATGACAACTGTAGATCGTCTTCCTACCCCGAACTCTATACCAGAGTATCCAACTACACGCCCTGGATTTCTTCATATGTTTCTGCTACTCCAGCCCTCTTCACGCCTACAGTATTTCTTACTGTCGCTACAGTTTCCATTGCTCAATTATTTTTAAACAAAAACTAAATATATGAGATGTTAATGTTAGTTTATATTTTAAATATTTAATCAAAGGTCATCATATGATTTCATTTTAACATATTTTATGTAGATGCTAAGAACAATTTGAATTGTGTTATTATTGTTAACATGTATTTAATTTTTCATGTACATACATGTATGTAATTAATTTAATTCTCTTTTTTTTCTCTATCCTTCGTTACAATAATTTTTAATCGAATTTATCTTATATATTTCGCTACTTCTCTATTCTGTTTGCCTCCTTGTTTTACTTTGTATGGTAAACAAAAAATGGTTATTTTGATAACCTTCCTTTTACCTAATTTAATATTGATTATTTTTGTAATAATTTTTGTTATATCACTTATAATTTCCATAAATTTAAAGAATAAATATTTGTTTATTTTTGTATTATAATGGTTTAAAAAAACTGTTATACTTATTTTTTTACATACTTACTGATTATATCTTAATTCGTTTCACCAGTATCGCCAAAATTTATTAGTGTCATATTTGTTTCACAGATTATATTATCGTATAAAGTAATACTAAGGACATAGTTGTTTGAACCAATGTTTTGCTTACTTCATTATCTATTCTTGAAATAGATAATTTGATTTAAGTGCAGTGTTTTAACTATCTTATCAATTTCTATATATGTACATTATAAGTGTTTTTGTGTTCAGAAAATATATTTGTTAAGAAAGATGCCTTCATTTAATTAGGTATGTATCTCACACAATGTAAAATTTTTAAATTTATATTACACGCAGCTGTTTCGCTTGATTCGCGACGGAAAATGAATTTTTCGCCAAGAAAAAATATGGGCCATTACGCTAAGCACATTTGAGGTCCAATTTATTTCTTACAAAGTAACTAAAAGGTTAGAGGTGTTATAAATTTTGAGCACGTTCATTAGACCCCGCACGAATACTTCACCAAGGCTTTTTCACGACATACGGCGGAATTCGTAATAATACTTCCTGAATTTGAGGCGGCTTTATACGACTTTTTATTGGAAAATTGTTTAGTATGAACAGGCTGTTTATTTGCCAATTACATTTAATAAGTTACATTTAAAAAGACAACTAGAACATTAATATATTGCTTAAATTAATTTATATCAGGTTTTAGATATGTACATTATTTTTCATTTGAAATACAAATGTTGTAAATAATTGACATTTTTAAGGATTGAATTGGTTTATTATATTTAGCTTAAAATTATGAAGTTATTCGAAGTCATGACTGGTTCACCAAAAAGCATATGAAGCCTGAACAAGTATTATAGTTAGTTGTAACAAATTAATCGGTCTTGATGATAGCATTGCATATTTATATATATAATATATATTATATAATATATATTTACATAAAGTGTTTTTCGAATAGATGCTATGATTACCAAGATAATCTCGACATACAAATAAACACAAGTTTTTTTTTTATATTATTAGTGTACAAAAATGACTAATTAAATCTATTTTCACATTTACCACGAACAACCATCATCTTCCTTTATTTTTAGATTTTATATTTGAAACCTTCCGATATCCACTTTTTATATCTAAGAAATTCTCCACTTCATTTTAACTTTATTTGGATCAAGTACTTAGTCTCAATATTTTTGATCCAATTGTCGGGTAAATAATAATCTAGTTCATAGTGACTCTATCTGTCGAAAATACGTAATGTCCGGATACGATTCATGACCGGAAACGGCATGTTATTTAAGAAGCCTTTTGTGAAGTATGCCTGACTAGCCCTCTTTCTTGAGTCAGCCGCCGAACGAGTCGTCGTGCTTCCAATAGGGGCTTGAAAGCCGGTACTTTCTTACTTTCTTCTCCTTTCTCGGCTGAAAATGCATTAGTGACGCCTTTGGTGTTACTCATGTCCATGAGCGACGGTGACCACTTACCATCAGGTGGCTCGTCTGCTCGTTTGTCGGTTATTTACATTAAAAAAAATTGTCTATAGATCTTGGTCCTTCATAATCTCTTATCCATGACAATTAAAACAACGAAATTTAGTGCAAAACTGTTCATATGTGTTTTATTTATTAAGTAGCAAATGCCTTCGCTTCGCTTCGGAAAAATTGCCTTACGCCTAAAAATAGCATCTGCATTTTTCTCGGTTTTTCTCGTTCTGTGAATTATATATACATATATTAATTCATAACTTTTTTATTTATGGATGGATTGCAATGAGACAAACATTAGGTATTAAGTGACATTTACTTTAATACTAATGTATTGCAGTAAGCATCACGTTACGAAATCGGTCAAGCCGTTTCTGAGATCAGCGGAAACAAACGCACAGACAAACTGACAAAAATTCTAACAACTATTATTTTGGATTCTATTGCGTCAATAAAGGCAGGTGAATATGTTTTTTTCTCATATATCCTTAACGTATAGAAAGCAATCAGTTAGAATTTTATTATTAGTATAGATTACTTCGCTGCCTGCTCTTACTTCGCTTCGGTGAATTTAATTTTTATTTACACAAAGAGTAATCGCACTCGAAATAATGATTGCTCATTTTTATCTGGTATTTCATAAATTTTCTCGATGTCATTACCCTAAATCTTTTTCGTAAATAAGTCTATTTATTGTCAAATACTGTATGAAAACCCGTCACGTAGTTTTTGTGATTATCGCGTTCAGACCGGGAGACAGAAAATTATTTTTTTACTAGACCGCTATAGGCCCATCCAGAATAATGTACCTTTCAAATGGTAAAAGAATTTTTGTAATATGTGGCGTGGATCCTGAAATTACTTTCCACATATACACAATCGTACAAAATTCGCACTTTCGCATTATGATATTAGTGTAGATTACTCAAATACTTGAGAATTCACGTAATATCGACATGGACTTTAATATGAAAAATAATTTTGACATAAACATCCCAACGCTCAAGAAAAGAGGTACCTACATTTTACACAATGAACGAGTGCGCCTCCGTCTTTTAAGTAAATAGCTCCGCGAAGGTCCCGTGGGTGCCCACCACGTCGATGTTTTTAAGAGACGCGCTAATCACTTCCATTACTTACCCGGGTTTGAATATTTTCTCTGAAGGCAATGTAATTTCGCGTAGAATTCGTGTGAAAAAATATTGATTTTTACAGAGACGCCATAAAAGTAACATTGTAAAACTCTTAAGATACAATTACCACGAGTAGCAGTTATAAATTGGATTTAAGTTGGATTTTTTTTTACCTCGTCAGATTGGATTATGCCAACCTTTGGAGCACATGGGTCTTACCTTATAATTGAGAAGGCGGAGTAACATTCTTCTCTAAAACAGTTTGGTGGGAAGGTTAGAAGACAATATAAGTGTTGAAAATTACATATCACCCGATGGCCTCCAATATGACTTAACAACTGCTATTTAAAAATAACTACCTGGGCCGACGGCTAAGCTGATCCTTCGTAGCAAAAATGTAGCATTTCATAATTGAGAATACCTGGAATATAGTCCACGGAAATGCTAATTAATTTAAACAATGTTTATTCCGAGTTACAGATAACACTTACCACTACTTGGGTTTATATGTATATTCAATTCGTGGCCAAGCAGTCTTGTCTTTAAAATAATCATTTAGTTTGTAGCAATCATTCTTCGCAAGAATGCTTTTGATGTGAGTTTCATATTTACTCTATGTAATTTCCATCAACTCTTACGGTATTTTATATTAAATCTTTACAGATCTACCCATGAAAGAGCCACCAGTTTTTTAAAGCCTGAAATTCAGTAAAATCAGTGTAACCTTATTCCTTGTAGATCCAATTCGAGTTGGTGAAAGAGTCAATGGTTAATCGGAAAATCAGTCGCTAGCGAGCTGGCTTAGATTCCAAACAAAGATTAAATTACGAACAGGTTAATGACACTTCAAAGACTGGAAATGCTCCTGAATGTCTTCAAGTACTCGGTCCATTGCTTGAAATTGTTAAAAGTGTTTTTAGATATCCTTAGTGATATCTTTCTACAATTCTGCAAATACTACTAAAAGAAGGTTTAAAATAAAAACACAGTACAATTGCTACAAAGTTTTTAACCAAAATATCACTGTAAGGTTATTTGTTAGGACCAGAATCCATTGTATTCTATTATTTTTCAGTGTGTTTTTAACGTCCTTTTGTTAGTTATGGTCGTGAATTTAGTGGAAAATGCCATCACTAAGGTAACGTCAATAATGTTATACTATATCAGCAAAATGGTGCAGTTCTCCATCATAGTACATTGAGTAAACAGGTTTTAGACGAACATTTTCCGGGCCGTTAAAAAGGCTTACGCGATCTTTTAAAATGGCCACAACGTTCACCCGATATGGCGCTGATTGCATGGATGTTTTCATATAAGAATACTATTTTATGGTCGATTTTATGAATCCCGATACATACTATACAGTAATTAAAGGTCGCCCTATATTATCTTTTAAAAAAACATTGTACATATCTGATTTTCCTAAACCAATACAGATGTTCTAATACGTACCCGTATAAGTCATATAGAATATTTATAGAAGCAAAAGTTTTAGTAAAACACCAGATTACTTACTAATTGTATGAAAACATATTTTATTAATAACGGCTAAATTAAGTTGTATACATTTTTTCTTACATTGCAACGAAACGAAACATGCCTACATGAAACTGAGTAGATAGTATAAATAAAAGTAAATCGTTTTTGTGGGTAACTCACATTTGGCTCAAAAATTACTAGCCCAAAATTGGTTATGTACGAAAGGCGTAATTTTTCCTAAAGCGGTTTTAAAACACATTCTGTATATCAATTGGGTGCATAAAATCAGTAACAAAACAATAATCTAGTGAATCACATTGCACGTATGTAGTTTATATTAGAATCCCGCACGCATTTGTAAGGTTGTTATGTATGTACATTATTAAAAACACTTGCTGCATTCGAAGTAAAATGTCGTGAGGGAATCTGAATCTTAAAATTTTCTCCATAATTACTTAACCGATTTTTAAAGTCTGCCAAATCGCATTTGGCTAGCGCAGTGAACTACTAAATGCAAATTACACGGTTTTTATTACTTATTAGAACATTTTGTTTAACATTGTTTTTTTTTTTATACGAGTACAATGTCTAACGATGTCAATCTGATCTATTTATGAATATGACATGTTAAATTTGAATGTGTTACATACCGGTCAGCATGCTAGGATTGAGTTTGTTCTCAAAATTACAATCTTGATTTGAAAATGAAATATGGTCAGAATCGCTTTTTTTCTGTTATCGGAGTAATTTTCTGTTTGTAATGTATCCACATCTCACAGTTCGAAAAACAAACGCGGTACCTTATTTTTTTTTTTGTTTTTTGCATTTTTGTCTCTCGTATTTTGGAAGGCGGTTAAAAAATTAGTTTTTCATTATTTTTAAAATACTTTGACTAGTGTTGTTGGTACTGCATTTCGCCACGCGCAGTTAACTCCGATAACCGTCGATCGCGTTTCTGTTGTGTGAGCAAATAATGCGAATGTTGGTTTAGTAAAACTTCTATCTTTAATAAGGGAAGCGAATCTACATACTAATTATTTAATGCAGTAAAGTAACTAGATTCTGTTATTATACGCCCATTCATCTTTTTATGGTGTCCTTGACGATTTTAAACGTCTTCTTACTTTTCAGCGTAAGTTACTATAATAGTCATGAACTTCTGCTTAAAATGTAAATAAAATAGTGTATACTTGATATTCTTAATGGAGTAATTATAAAAGAATAGCTAATGCGGTATATGATTATTTATAAAATTAATATATGACATAAAGATTAAAGAATTCCCTAGTAAGATTGCGCTCAATTTGCGTGTAAAATAACATAGGATGAGATAAAGAAAATAGACACTCGTATAAAAACCATTATGCACTATCTACTAATTTATTTGTGTAGGAAAAACTAGGAGGAAAACTTTATGCTTCTATGAACTGTCGTATACATTTTCCTGTATTCGAATATTTGATGGTTATCTACCGTATGCGGACCAGTAGTTCGACTAAAGCCGATGTGTCGATGTTGCGAAAACTCATAAAAATAAAGCATTATTCAACAAGCGAATAAACGTCAAAGGGAACGCCTACTCGGAATAATTTTCGCTTGAACATCCAACGAACATTTCTATGCATAATGTTGGTAGGAATACGGAATTTATGATAACAAGTTCATGTTCTGGATCTTGTGGCAAATGATAAGTTTTGAAAAGTCTTTGATAAATGTAAAATAAGCCCGACGTTATTCTTTGACTAGTTATATGGTTATTCAGTTATCGTTCGCAAAATAGTCACTGGAACTCATTTAATTATAAGTAATATTTTTTTTTACAACGTACAGTATTGCTTTGTCTTTCGCAGTTAATTAAAATTTGGTCAAGTTAAATTACTGGAATTAATAAATTCTATAAAATAATTACAAATAAATAAAAAACATGCATGAATAACGACAAGAAAATATATTTAATTATGAGCTTAAACAATTTGGTTAAGTAGCGTCGTTTCTGTTAACTCAGTATAACTTTTTCAGTTCTTAACTATGCAGTGTAGAAATAAATTGAAGTTAATCTTTAAACAATTTATATACGAGTACTGAGGGTAATAAGAGCAGCTACATCATACTATTAACGATACGTAAATAGATTTATCGATACTAAAGCAGCAAGTTTTACTTGTCGGTAAATTGGAATTATACCTACGGACATTTTAGACCAGTAAGAGACAGACCGAAACAAATATATAGGATACATGGAATGGCGCACGGGCCATCGTCCACGAGCGGCCATGCGTGAAACTATCGCCGCCCCGTTAAACACGAATATCTCTATATTTGATACACTCCTACTATCAGAGCTTTATCCGTAAATATATAAGCTTTACAGTGGAAGTTATAGCTTCATAAGGGGTGGTCACGGGGGAAATTTAACAACTTACCATATTTGCATCGTTGACCCTCGACGCTCTCGAACCCTTGATACTGTTAATGGTGTCCATTCAAATGATATTTGCATCTAATTGTAATCCATTGTTCGTCATGGGAACGGTCAGAGCGGATCGGAAAATGAAATTTGGATTCATCTATTCGTGTATGCATTTTTAATAGATACGGTAATAAAAGTAAATTGTTATTTATTGTTATAAAAGTTTTACATTACCAAATGTTCAAGATAACAGTATTTCTGTAATTTATGCGACGCTGGAGTTCGTTTGATACTAACAATACGTAGTTTAAGCAAGGTTTCTGGTATATTTGGTTTTTGTTGCAACAATTTAAGGTTAAATATTATTACCAATATTACATTAACGTTTTATCTATTTTATGGTATACCTACTTATTGCATCACAGTATTATTTTTACTAATTTAGTAAGATATAAAAATAACTTTGTAATAAATAAATAATAATTTAATAATAAATATGCCTTATAAAGAAGTGTTATTTACAACATATAAAAAATATTTTTTTTTTGCTGTTATGAGCATAGTATTCTTTAAGGTTACCTGCCGTTAGTATACAAGTTGCGTGTCTTATATACGAGTGTGTCTCCTTAGTAGTCATATATGGATATGGATAACTTGCGGCCACGTCCGACTTCGTTCGGGTTCAATTGTAATTATACATATACATAATTATTAAAAACTTCATATGTTTGCCTTAATTACACATCATAGAGTTTTCTAATATTTTACATCGTTATATAAAATTTTAACGAGGCATACAGACAGACAAAAATTTTCAAAATGGTCAAATTGATGTCAGTGTACCGTATAAATGATTTTTATCATAAAATTTGACAAAAAAATGGAATGTGCAGACAGAGGGACATTAGATATATAAAGATAGATAAATTTTATAGAGCCTTAATCCGCACAATCGGTTCTCACTACCTACATACCAATTTTCATTAAGATCCGTGAGGCTGTTTTTGAGTTATCTTGAAACATACAAAAAAGCTCAACAGATTTATAAGTAGCAGTTTAGATTATTTAAATAAACAATTATTTAATCCTACACTTGAGGATAAAATGTCACTTTATATATATTTTATTATTTTTAAGCTATTGAGTAACTTTTGTCTATTCAATTTATGTAACGGTGTTGTTAATTATGAGTTATTTTTTTATCTAAAATTATTTCCAAAATCTTGTTCTTACAATCCCTGATAAGTTTGATTGTGTCAAAAATATATTTGTTACTCTCTATCCGTGGTGATTTAGTTTGTAAAACATGTTAAAGTATTCAAAATGACACAGTCCTATAAAATCTGGTTTCAGTATTCTCCGAAGCATGGAGGCACAAAATATTGCCGTTAATCTGATTATCCATCTTAAGGCTGCAGCTGATTTTGCTTAACTTCGCAATCGCAATAGATCGATAGAACTCGCGCTTTGCACTCTTTAGACTTACATTGTGAAAACAATTTATACGAAATTATAATTCCCGATAAATCTTTTTATATCTCTTATATAGCAATAATTACAGGACTACATTTACATATATGTAAAGAACTGCAATTATTCGCACGAACGAACGGCAGCAGCGTCCGAGACCCGCTGCGGACAAAATGCGTAACTTCCGTTTTCCGCAGCATTGGGCACAATTTGAAATATTTTACTGCTGTTGTAACGACTTGATGGCGCTGCCGAGGGCCACTTATATATCTCTTTTATCTTTTGTTAGCCCTCGCCCCTTTGCCCTCCGCGGCGGATAAAACTTTCCAACGGAGGGACTTTTTTTTGTTTCAGATCGTAGTAGAGTAGATTACGCTCGAGTGACGTGGACAGGGATTGCTTTTTAAATCGGGTGGGGAAATTAAAGATACCGGTTTTGAAAGGATCAGACATTGGCGGTACCTTCGTAATCTTATTTGAAATGTTCTATTAATTTACATTGATATATATTCACGTTTCATGTTTATGTAAGATATATCATACCAACAACTTTCTAATAAGATACTGTTAAGATTCTAAGAATAAATTTTTAGTGATTTGTATACTCTTTGTATCCGAGGTCACATGAAATCAGTATTTAAAAGTCGATTCAGCTACGCGGATTGTGAGTAAAGATGTGGTCTTTAAATGACAAACGTTGATCAGTGAAGCATGAATAAATGAAATACCAATAAAAAATAAAATCCATCACATATGCCACAATATCTTTATTTTCTTGGTAAATTTTCTGCATGCAAATTCGTTCTTATAATGTTGTTTGTAAGAGACTTGCACCTACCTCGCGTCTCTCAGTCAGAAAATACGTCGCTCGACTCCTAGCACTGGCATATTAAGTAGATACGTAGGCAGGGTCGTAAAGAAGTTGTTCGTGCTAACAAATCTCGAGCACTGGATGACTAAATCAAGCGGTATCCGAGTTGCGATCTCTCTGAAATGTTTACAGATAATTCCTCTATTAAGACCAGGCGACTCATGCAGGAAATTAAGATATTCTTCAGTTTGTAAATTTAAACGTGTTTGTCTTATTTAATTTTAAGTTTTTTTTTTTCGGTGTAATATAATTTAAATTTTTATGACTATTGTTAGGCGGAGTTATCTCAGTAATTTCTAATAAATAATTATGATTCCGCTAAAAGATATTCGTACGTAAGCCCGGATGGTTTATCTATCTGGTTAGTTATTTTTATACCTAGATCATAAACGACTGAAGTTTCTTACGGTGAACAAAATTGACAAAAACAATTCATAAAAGGCCATTGTCGACACAACTGTACCTAGTTTTCGTTGTAGTCCATTTAAATTACACTGCCGGTACGTATCTATTAAATTTGTATCCGTTATTAACATGTCGGGGGCCTGTTTTATTGCGTAGGACTGGTTCCAGCAGATATCAGTAGTTTATTGCTAATGTATTCATTGCGTCATACGTCTTTCCCATCGCATTAAAATATCTTATATTAACAACTAAGAATAACACACCCTAGCCCGACCCATAAGTTAAGATGAACAAAACTATAATTCAAGCAAAACACGAGATATATAGCTACAGGTTTTTTTTTATTTTCGGTAACGTCTTGATTAAGTAGAGACCACCTGCTTGGGCCCGCTCTTTCGGGACTCCATAAATATGACATGGAAAAAAATATAAATGGGCCCATAAACAGTACGTTGAAATTTAAGTAGAGGTCTACGGTCGTTTAGTCGTAATAAAATGATCAGTGGAACTGCAGCGGAAACCCTTTGTTTAGGCCGAAAGTTCTATTTATTTGACGTTTGTGATTGCCCTCCGCAATCTTACATTACCTTACCTAATTAGATGTTTAATAATGAAATTGTGAAACTAACTTTGTTACTGAGTCGGGATACGATACATTTATATGTCATCATCACAATGTTTGATCAATTAATAATTTATACTAAAATTATTAACACTGCTAATATTCATTTATTCGGAAATCAAAATTGAGTTACTTAGCTACTAATCTTAGGTAGGTAAGTCAATATCAGTTTATTGGCATATTGTTAAAATCTATAGCAATTAATAAAAAAAAAAAAAAAAATATTA
>DWPT01006703.1:0-11272 GCA_018251895.1 Agathymus mariae mariae
AAAAATTGTTGGTACTATAAACAAAAACCTTCCACATATTAAGTCAATACATTAGAATATTTAAGTATATTTTTTTTATATAATTTATCCTTCGATGCATCAAAATTGTTGGTAAAACTCAATATAAAATGATAAATGGCCGATCACTTTACTGTTATAAAAAATGTATATCCTCCAGTCAATTTAACCTTCGTTCACCCAAATAAGGCTTTCCCTGTTCGTATAAAAATATAATTTTTCATCGAGATTATTATTTTAAAAAGTAGGTTAAAAATGCTCGTTCATGATTAAACTGTAATCTTGTTTTGTAGTTTATTGCCTATCTACTCGATTTTAAATCGATACATAATTGTGCAATTAATTATATATTCTAGTCGCAACTAGTGAGTAGGAAACCACAATACAAAATTAGCTGCCGCCTACTGCCATATTTTTTTTGACAACTGTCATCGTCGATTTAACTGTCATTGTTGATTTAGTTGTCAAAATTCAAGTATTCTTAGTAGATAACTGTAGGAACCAATAATCCGAAGTAAGCAATTTATGTTACTATTCCATTATTAAGTTTTGCACGAAGAATTTATGTCACGTTGATATCAATCATTTGATATGATCATCAGTCACAATGATTTTGCAAAGCACAAAACTAAACTCAGAATAAAACGTTTTCGGATGTCAATACACATTCTTTTCCCTCCAAATTCCAAGTAATGACAAACATGTCAACGATGCCTTACTTCCAACAATAGATTGAAAATATTATGTTTCGTTTGATTTGTGTTTAATATAAATGATACCTTCAGTTGACATTACTTGACATTGCATTCGAATCAATAAAAATTATAGGAATAATTTCAAAAATAAAAATTTGACAAATAAAATCATGATACATCAGTGGATGACTTAGACATGACAATTAGCTTTGTGCGAGTTTAGCAGCATTGAATTTAGTAGCTAAACTCGTTTGGCACCTCTTCATTCCTTATTCTGTGGGGTGGGTGGTTTGCTAACGTTGCATGACTTGACTATCTTTATAGGCAATATTCTCCTTGTTGCGTGGATATAATCGACAGGTATTGATTATTGGTGATATTTATTGATTAAATGAAATTGAATGAATAGATCATCATTGTCACGGTCTTGATTGATCCAGAACATCTTATCTTAGGTGTAATGAGCTTCTTCAATCTTAGAGAATAACCAACCTCGTATACTAGTAGTGCATTCTTCTGTACAACATAGCTCTCATCATCTAGGTACTTAACCTACCCTCTTACTGTATGTCGCGGTACGTATTTTAAGTTAAGGTTAGGTTCTTTCTGTTGTAAATGGATAAATTCTGTACTACTTAACTTAATCCTGAATGTTCCCGCCTGCGGAGGTCGGTAACAATGAAACGTTTTGTCGTGCTTCAGTTAAACCGCAAGAAAATCCATGTAGCTGTTGAGATTAAAAGTTAAAAAGTTTTGAACATAAGAATGAACTTTTAGATATTTGAAATCTAAGGCAATTGTCAAGATACTATATACTATGTAGTGTTAGTTTATAATGAAATAAATTAATAGTACACTTTTAGTCCATAATGTAAGAAATCTGTGCATATAAACCTTCTTTCTCTTTTTTCTCTCTGTCTTTCTCGTTCTCCTCACATTACAGAGGGATGATCTCAACGACTACTCAACTTACAAAGGGGCTCGCGAGTGTGAATATTGTGAACAAGATAGAGTATTAAGTAGTAAATGTTTTGCATAACGATGCAATACGATATAAGAATTTAAAATTCAAATGATAAACAACATTTTGCAAACACATGAATTTCAAGGGTATATGTAAAATTTCAGAGGCGTCATTGTGAGTTTTTTTTTTATACTTTAATGCTCGAAATACAGCTATATATTTGTATCTGAATAATGAGTCATAAAAAATGATATTGTGGTAACACAAACAGCTGATAGTACCTACACAGCTTTTTGTCGTATAACTGAAGAGGTCTCCTACTTACTATACCGCACTGGTCTATTTCGGTTTGGTGGAAAGTTTATAACCAATACATATGTTGGAAATTGTAATGTTTCAGACTCGTGAGAAAACTTTTCGATAACAATCTAATGGTAGTAAATGGATTTGGGGTATAAAGGTTGCTATTCGAACTTTAAATTACTCGACTATCTGTACATCTGAAACAGTATCTAGGAGCTCGTTAGACAACTCCGGTGTCGGATGAATATCGCATCCGATATTTTTTTAACGTCTTGTACATCGTGAATGTCTTCTCTCCAGGAACCTACTGTCTAACAAAGCCAAGTTAAGTCCAATTATAGCGAAGTCTAAACGAGTCCCAAGAGGCTAAAACTTCATTTCCATGCTTATAGAAAGTGAAGTATTTCTTCTTAGAGTTGAGTGTGGTGCAAGGAAAAGTTTTATTATTATTGGATTTTGCAGTATAATTATGTTATACATCCTATCGTGTTTCGACGTTGTTTATTACTACAATTATTATTAGTAATATGATATTTACGTTAATAGTTGTTAATGTTTTTATCAGGCTCGTTATAAATTATTCATTTTTATCCTATGCAGTAAAAATGTTTCCTAAATCACCCAAGCGTATAAAAACTCGCATAGTAGTTTTTAATATTAGATCGTTCAGACTGACCGAGACTTTGACCCTACGATATATAACGTATAATGATTTCACACATACGCAAAAGGTAAAAACAAATTTAATACTTGTTATAGGTGCAGTTTTGTAGGTTATTCTTTAGCGACGATGTTAGTTACACAAGTAATGTAAATTATTTTTTTTACACGAGTGGCCTTTTCTGACTTTGTTCGGCATTCTACAATAATAAGCCAGAATGAATGAGATTACTTTCGGCATTTACACAAACTCACAAAATTTACCTCCGAGATACGAGTATAGTCTATAAATCCATTGTTGAAAATACTGTTGTCTATTTAATTTTAATTTTTTAAACACGGAGTCTGTTTTCCTCACTGCCAAAAATTCCCGTGGGATATTATTTTGTGTACAAAAACTTATCCATAATATTTATTTTGAAATGTATATTGATTCCGATTTTCAATTTTGTTAGCTTTATTCTGTTAAAGAGTTAGTTCCGTTTTAATATCTTGAGGATTTGATGATGATTTCTAAACATAAAGAGACCGAAAGTTCAATAATATTTCAAAACATTCTGCGGCAGCTGTGTGCCCTAAAAGGTTCTTTCGCCGAAAAAAGTAATTCCGATTATGACTCGGCTGATAACTTATTATTATAACAAGTGTTATTTGAATTGGTTCATTAATTTTAAATTTATTGAGTAACATACAATCACACAATCTGACGAAAAGCCAAAAAAAATTGTGTTCGTGTTGGCGATATGGCAACATTATTGTGTGTATTGAATCTATGTTGTAAACTGCTCTGTGATCTCTTTCTACTTCCGATCGTGTTACGATTAAGACGTAATATACTCTGAATTATTGTGTGCTCCATACTCTGGTTCTATTATTCCCACCTCGAGCTTTGCAAAATCCCGTAAAGTTCGGGACTTTATTACGATACTAACATAAAGCATTTTTTTTCTAAAATAAACATGAGATTAACATATTTTTTTTTATCATTACTATTTTATTCTATTATGTTCATGTGTCAACTTAAAGCCAAAAATAAATGGTCTGGAGAATCAAAATCTTTTAATTTGATTTATTTCTCTAGGTAAGTAAATAGAAACTACTACAATGTAAGTCAAACGCGATTAATTTTCCGAGTATGAGTGATGATTTTTTCAGAGGTTATTTGAAAACGAACGTAATCCTGGTTGTTAAATATCGATAAATAATGCAAAAACTTTTGAAAGCTCAGTTTAAAATTAAAAAAATAGGCTGTAATTTGAATACGAAATATTGGGTGGACGGTATTGAGAAGTATGATAAAAATGAGATGACACGTTGACTTTTGGAAGCAATATTTGTGTTATGTTTATAATATTGGGTTAAATTTGAAACCAACTATTTCATAAAACATATAATTATTAAGCAGTTATAAAGTTTGAAATTAAATAATCGAAATTAAATTAGTAGTAAGGCAGATAGTAACAATCCTATAACTATGCTACATAACTTTATCAAAGCAATAAAAATATTATGGCTTATTTATTATTGCCGTTGCAATCATAAAACTCGAGCATTATCATACCAGTAAAATTCCGTAGCAATCTTGGTATTTATGTACCGCCAGTATTTTTTATCAATCGACGCATACGCTAGTAATAGTAACTAACGCATTGATAAGATACGGTTAGCAGAAAATGTAAGTCTCTATCAAGTTTTATTTTAATCACTGTTAAAATATTCGTCTCAGTATAATGTGAATCTGCTTTTGACAAAATGAAGGCGATAACACATTTATAACTGATGTTATGGGTCATCTACGATATTTTTAATCATAAGAAAAGGTTTGGTTCTCACGGAATGCGAAACAAAATTGAATATCAACATTTTGTAGTAGGTAGTCAACAAAGTTTTGACTTCTTTTCTGTAGCCGTTACAATAAACGAGCCGATGTCTAAAACAATAAAATAAGGTAATGATGAAATTATGAAACGCCTTATGAAATTTATTAGCAATTGTTTCCGGGGCAGATGCTATTTATAAACGTAAGGCGTAGATTTTAGGAAGTAATACTACATATTAAATAATAAATTATTGTGTAATAAATATTAAATAATTATAAATTTGATTCACGTTTTAAGAACTGATTACAATTCAATTATATTCTTTCTAAAACTAATTTTTGTTTACTAGTAACCCGTTGTAGAAACACTTTTATTTATTGTATAAAATAAAAAAATAATAAAACACTAATAATAATGTCATAAATATGTAATGTCATAAATACGTAAACACATACATGAATTAATGTATCTAAATATACATTTAAAAAGTGTGTGACTACGCTGTCATTTTATAACTTGAAACAGAATATAAATCCAAGGGGTATCTTAATGAATCCCCCCTTAAACTGCTCCGCTCCCCAACTAGTCCACTACAGTTCTACATTAAGATTCCCCCGAATATTTTTTACTAATAAAGAAAAGTTTTAACTGCGCAAGTTTACAAACAAAGAAAAGTTTAAGCAATCTCGGATTTTAGCAGCTCATAAATAAGGTGTAATTATTTTGATGACGGGCAAAAATCTCGAAAAACAGTAGTATTAAATTTACATTGTTGTTTGCCAAAATAGTTTCGGAGACTCAATAAATACGAAATTAATCCAACTTAATAGCTATCGAGTTAAGGAAACTATTTCGGTTTTAGTACAGCTTCGGCGTGTGTGTATTATTTGAAACACTTTTAGTCCGAATTATGTGCATGTTGTTTGTGTTATGTAATTTTATTTATATAACTAGTATGAGTTTGTTATTCAATTTTTATTGTTCTGGTTATCCGTTTCAAACCCAAACCGTTATAAGATCATTTCAGTATTGGTGTCTTTCATACATTTGTGTGTTATGTGCGACTAACTCGTTGGTTCTTGGCTGGTTCTTGGAAAATGAAAAAATCCTTGAATTTCACATGTTTTATATTCACATACGCTTTATGGATGTTGGAAATATTAAATGTTGATTACATTCTAAAACTCTATCAAAACCGACTTTCTCTTTTAGTTAAGTACAACTAGTAGGTAATAAAGTAGCGTATTTACATTGGACTTGACACCATTGTCTCGTCCATTACAGAGCAGGGTTCATACACAACAGGGAAGATGGGAAGGTGGGCCTTTACACCTCTGCCTGATGTTAAGAAATCCAACAGCTTAAACTAACCTCAAATTCAATACAGCTCTACTTGAGGTCCTTAAAGATATTCGTACTTCTGAATATGGATATATAAAGTTTCAATTATTAATTATAGTTTATGGCTACCTTCTTACTGAAAAGTCTGTTGTGATTGAGTAAGGGTAACAATATGAATTTTAAATTAATGAAACGTGAAAATTTAATTTTCAATTAACAAATCAGGTAAAGCACTCGACCAATTAATTTGATGTGTTTTACGTGAAAAATCAATTTGACTCTCATTTCACAGTTTTATTGACACTGTCGAGCGGATGTGTTGTAAGACACGGTGAGAATGATTCTTAGAAAACCATTGTTATTATGCTGTTTATTGACAGTACATATCACCTTTGCAGGTAAAAACTTTTGAATTCCTTACTGTATATTCATCGCGGTCTGTAATTGTCCCATTGCTACCGATTAGGTGGCATTTGTCTTATTCTGCTATTAGAATAAGTAGGTTTAAATCTGTTTAACAAGTTCAGACTTAACAGTCATTCAAAAACATTTGAAACATTAAAAAAAAAAACATTTGAAAAAGTATCGCAAGAATAATTGTCGTTGATACAAGAAAACATGCAGACTTGTGAGTTCTCTGAGATGTTCGCAATAGTGTGAATCTACACTTCGCAAGAGTGATAGATTAGTGCCTTAAACCTCTTTATCGTGAGAGAAGATCCGTGCCCAATAGTAGAACTATAATGGGTCGTAAGCAGAGAAACATATCTATAACCGATGTCAAAAAGAATTTAATTAGATACAAGGTTAATTCTAATGCTCTAATGGCAATTGATGCTCTTGAATTGTAGTTACTAGGTACTGAACCAGCCGGCGGACGGGCAAACCGTTCAGCTTTTCGTAAATGGTCACAATTATCAAAGTACATCAGACATCAATGTTGTCGTTTGTCGAAGTGTTGTCATTTAAAAATAAAGCGTCCCTTTTAATCGATTCTTCAACCTTGCAACCGCAACGTGTCAAAACATGTTCAGAAGGAGGATGGTAATCAGCCCGGCAGGGAAAATACCTGTCTCTTTATACAAACTAAAGAGATTTAACCGTATCCTCAAGGTCCTAACACTTACAAAAAGAAGTTAAAATATATTTCAGTGGACTTGGATTACTACTTCACCGCCTTACGATCCCAGGAAGCCTGCGACAACTTGACTGAGAAAGCGAACTGTCAGATAAAATGCGGTGTTGATACTGGGATGTGTATTGGAAATAATTGTTATTGCTTGTCCGTAAGCAGCTTGAAGGAATTTGGGATTAAAGGTAAAGTTAATTAATTATTAATGTTATAGTTTTTTGACTTAGTAAAATAAGATTGCAAATTGCAAATCCCTTCAATGACCCTGTACCTGAATTGACGGTTCATTTACTTGCTTAGCGAATATCTAGATCATTACCTCCGATGGTTGTAACTATCTTACGGTTATATTGGGCGAAGACTAGCTGGAGACTGGAGATTTATATGCAAATATATGTATAATAATATAATATTTCTAGTCTTAAAATTGTCTTTGTGACGCCACAACATGTGCCACCAGTACATGTCGTTGCAGATCTCCTGCCAACCTATACGTATATATTTTCGGGATGCACGCATTGGCAGCGGTAATACGTAACGCTTACGTCAACATCGTTTCCCAGCATTTTTACAGATAATTGTTTGTTTTCGGCATATATGTTGATAAATTGGTGTTTGTTTGTTTTTAGC
Source organism: Agathymus mariae mariae (assembly GCA_018251895.1). NCBI lineage: Eukaryota > Metazoa > Arthropoda > Insecta > Lepidoptera > Hesperiidae > Agathymus > Agathymus mariae. The sequence goes on from DWPT01006703.1 coordinate 7,564, forward strand.
GTGTGAATATTGATTTTATTTATTTGTCATTATTATTGTTCCTGTAAAAACTGTTTTTGATTTAGGTTTGAAAAATGTTATGTCTACTCTATTAAAGCGCAATGAAGATGGCCAGAGTTTCAGTGATTTTCATGACTACAATGAATTGTCAGGTATGATAATTTACCGGTGAACCTAAATTGCTTGGCTTTGGAAAGCATAATCTTTAGTTTAATAGTATCCGTGTTATAAGAAAATTTTGCTCATAATGTGTATATAATCGTCACCTAAATAATTGTTGGATAATTTTTATCAAAAAAAAATGAAGCTGAGGGTGCTTCGTCGTGTTTCCTGTATGTACAATACATTTTATGCAAAAAAAAAATTATAACTTCGATAGCGTAGTGGCTTAAACATCGGTTTCTTGCAAGGAAGGCTTAAGGTTAAATCCTAGAAGCACATCTGATTTTGCAGTTATCAGCATATCATGATTTAATTATCAGTTGATTTGGTGAAGGAAATCATTGGGTAGATACCTACATATCTGATAGTTCACGATAATGTTCCAGAAGATGTGTCCAGGTCATACTTTTATATTGCAAGCGCCCAGCAGTCGGACATTTATTATACGAGTAGTGATGATAAACGTTTATTGCTTACAGAGGTACAAAACGAAGCCAAAAAATTATACTCAAATCAAGACACTCCAGAATATTTAGACGAATCATTGCTTGACGATAAACTAGTACTACGTCATCACATAGCTCACTTCTGTCCTAACCTCGACGTTGCACGTACGTGTATCCGAACCTGTATGAGGGAAGGGAAACCGGCTTTTTGTGGGAAGGATCATGTATGCTACTGTGGACATAGATACTCTAATAAAGATAGAAATCCAAAGGTCGACGTGTCGAGTGTATACGCGCAATTCAAAGATCTGTATGAGAAATATTTCGGACCAAACTATAAACAGGAAATAGCGGTATAATATTTATTGAATGAAGAGCAGAGAGGAGAAAAAAGAAGGATATAAAAATGTAAAAATCTTGTACATAATTAAAAACTGTTTCACATATATTTATCAATTAACCTATGTTTACGAAACTTTCAACTGCTATTCAAAGAGTCTTTCAAAGCCCGTCATTTGTTTACAAATCTAATTAATTGCCATGTAACTGTGTATTTTGTAGTTACTTTTGTGTACAATAAAGTATATTTATTTGTATTTCGTATTCTTCTCACTCTAAGCACGTAACAACATAACGATGTACAAAGAAGTATAACTTCGAAAAGTTTTACTCGAGTAATACCAGTCTACTCGAAAGTATTGCGCTGGCTTTTAATAAAACAGAAATTTCGCCCCTCCGACGAATGGAATGTTTCTATATATTGTATAAAATGCCAAGATGTTATTCAAGTAATATTGATATCACTTTGGATGATTGCTAAGTAAACTGAAATACGACATATTTTTTTGTGATTTTTTCCCGTACGTTATAAATAAAAATACTAGTATCAATCTAACCAAGAAACATTTCATTACAATCTCGTACCCTATATCATGTATGACAAGATAAATTTATAATAGATTATACACGAAAAAAATGTTGCGTAGATCAATATAGACTATTTTATGAAAAGATGAATATCAGAAAGATGAAATACCTGCTATTGGATGCGGCATAATAACTTAACGACGGCACAAGATTCATTTGAAATAACTTAGGCAGTATATGTCTATTTTCTGCAAATTATATCTATTTTCCTTGTTTTCATGCGATATTCAATAATATTCCATTTCATAAATATATTTAGAACACATATTTTTAATGAGAGACATTTAAAATTTACTGCTTTTAAGTAGTATTTAATACAGACGTTATTGATGAAACAATAATAGCGTAAGGTTTTTTATGCCAATAAACAAGCAGATAAAATCAGTAAAACAGAAATATTGTTCCGATAACGTTACAACGAAATGTTGAATTATTCGATATCTTTTGCCAATATATGACGGTATGTATATTTTTCGAAACAGCCACTTGCTAGATGGAGATCACATGTACGATTTATGGAAAAAGAATAAAAACATTCCGAACTAATTATACTCGTAGTTCGGAATATTCCGAAACTTAATATTCCGAACCGAAAATATTCTGAACTAAACATAGTTCAGAATATTTTTATTTATAAAAAAAATATTTGTGCGAAACCGACTAAATAATTAAATCAGTAAATGTATTTTTAGTAATAAAGATTTAAAATAATATTCAGATATAAAATCATTTAGTAAGAATTGTTACTTGTTTTTTACTTGGTTTTACTTGGTTTACTTACAGTTTTGGAGAACTAGCATGCAGGTCCCCTGTTCCTTCTTCTTCTAGATGAATGTTCATGGGTGGCGGTGAAAACATATTGTACGGTGGCGGGTATACTGTATTGATGTATATACATGAAATATATCACGGTTAGGGCCGTAAAAGCTGTCTAGTAAAATCGTCTAAAGGGAAACAAGTCTTTCCCTCAGTTTCCTGTCGCAGATGTGCGTGCGTGAGAAATGATGCGGGAACGAATTTAATTTATACGAGCTGATGAATAATTTGAAGCTATCACTTTGGACAGAACACAGACCTTACGTCAGAACTCTTGCTGAAACAGCCTATGTACGATTACATCATGCGTCATGACGAAAATATAATTTTTGAGTTGCATTATATTAATTTGGATGGAGAATTTTCAGTTATGTATATTTGCTTAGTATGTGATTATGCACTAAAAAAATTTACTCTTTCATATTTTTTTTTATACTGACCGACAAACTGTCATGCGGCCTGACGATAAGCCTCCACTATCGCCGATGAACTTGTACGATGTCAGGAAAATTGCTAGTGTGTTGTCGGTCTTAAAGGATTCAATGTCTCTCCGGAGATTTAAGTTCTCTAACCCGTCTATGAGTTAGGTATCTAAATGTAATGTGAGTGAGTTATTAAGAGAAAGAGGATGAGAAGAAGGACACATTTCCTCTAACCGGATTTTTGTGAAAGATTTTTTTCATAGTTGGACTTAACAATTTTTATCAGTTTGTCCACACTTCATAGAAAGTAAATAAAATATAATTGATAAAAAAAATAGGAAATGTCTTTTTATACATTTTTTTTTAAGTATATATAATTTCGTGTTATCTGAATGCATAATCACATATATTGTTAAATATATGATTATATAAACCAAAAATTTATAAATACCATGCAATGGAATTTCATTTCTATTTCTTCATGGATATAACTCATTCCGTGATCACTTCCATAAACATATCAAAGAAAAATGAAGTTTAATCGGTATATGAAATATTTTTTTTTATACAAGCACCGATTACTATACGGATGTTTTCAGTTTAGACTGTTTCAATCGAGTTATGTTAAATTGATTACTATAATTACAAATTTGTAAAACGCAAAGGACACCGCGCGGACACGGTCACGGATAATAGCTAGTATATCATAAATCCATGTTTGCCTTAAAGGAAGGAAGTTCAACGAAGATAATTATCAGTCCATGTTAATAACATGCCACATTCTACCCCGTATGGCGGCATTCTAACTCCATTAAATTAACACATCTACCGGTTCACCGACCCCGAAATTTATTTATCCCTTGCTTCGTGGGCGGTCTTATCCATTAGTATCCGTCCTTTATAATGTAATGACACAATTAGAATAACAGATACTTT
>DWPT01006704.1:0-11271 GCA_018251895.1 Agathymus mariae mariae
GTAGCATTACTAATTCAATAGTTGGTTCCAGCATCTACAAGTGTTACGACGCCCATAAAAAGCTCATTCGCGCTCTACCATAATAATCTTCTCCGCTACATATCGCTTTATACTCTCAGGACAGAGTAACTACGTTGAATAAAATAAAAAACTTAAATATAAACAATATTCTAAATTTAATGACGTTATATACCCTACATAAAAAACACATAAATCTATCGAGGTTGCATTAACATAACCGCTTTGTTAAATGAAGTCGAGATAATTTGTGGACGAAGTTTGGCTTGTAATACCTCGCAAATTGCCGGATAAGACTGTGTGAGACAACTGTTAGTTTTAATTAAACTGCTGGTTACGTTCGCGGGGAGTCCTCGAAACGGGAAAATTATTCTAATCTTATAAGCCTGTCGGTGTCCCGGAAACTTGGCAGAAATTAATATCGTGCGGGTCGCGTCGCACCGGCTGGTATAAGTAAATACGTCTTTAAATGGGCTAAAGTAGTTTTAGATATTGTTCTTAATTTATATGTTCCAATTGCGAAATTGGTAGCGACGTCTGTTCAATTAAATAAAAGAGGGGAAATAGCGTCCTCGAGATAATCTCTAGTTCCAATTTGAGGAGACGCGATGGAGTATCTAGGGAGAGGTATTTCATTACAGGTAGGAAGCAATAGGCGAGCGGGTCAGACGAGCACCTGGGTCGTAGTGCGACTTGCGAGTCTCACCACGCGCGGTTGGAAATATGACTCGGTGTTATTTTTATTTAGACTTACCCCGGCATCAATATTTATGACCTTTTGATATCTCTTTTGTAAGAAACATTGTACGAAATGGTTATATATACCAAACAGACAAGATGCAATTAAATGCCAAATGGAGTGATAATTTACATTATCAGTAAATGTTTTCTCGATTTGATAAACAACAACATATTAGGTTTAGTTGGTGATCGTACCTGGGAAAAAAGCGCCTGGATTCGATATCCGAATGAGCAATTCTATGTTATGCCACGTTTTTATATGTTCGGGAGTGGTTAATGTAAAAATACAAGTTTGTGTTTCAGGAATTGCGAAATTCAATTTTTACAACCCGTTTAAACACTGGTACTGTAACAATAACTTTGACGACAGATTAATTGAAAGTAATGGAAATCACTAGGTACTCGTGTACAGATTGTCTTCTAGGCTTGCTGTGCATAATAACTGCTAGCGTAGTTCGGTAAGTTGGACTGAACCACTTGTCAAACTTTGGTAATTTAACTTCAAAACAGGATTCTGTCAGTATACTATGTCTGAAAATTTGTTGAATGATTGTTTATATGACAATAATATAACGGTTATAGGTAAGCACAATACTTGGAGAATAATGTAGTAGACATAAGAATGATCAGGGGTCAACGTCGATGTCCACCGCACTGGCAAACAGTGAGCTGTCAGACTTCACAAAACTATGAGAACATCGTGGAACACTTTGAGGAAAACACGTTTCCTTAACCTTTTTGACTACGACACGCACACACACACACACACACACACGTAAACTTAGTTGAGTCAGGTGACTGGTTAGGTAAAGCTTATATTTCCCATTGGTCATATGCAAACGTAACACTAGTAACCCGCTCTGGCGTTGTTTCAGAAAACTGACGGCTTACGTTTAGAAATTACTCCCGCGTTGTTTCAAAGGGTCATTTGGTTCTATGAATTAGAAGCACATTAATTTATAATAATAGCTGTAGCCAGAAATTTTATTTAACGTCCTCTTGATAAAGAGTATCCTAGATTATGACCGATATTACAAGTAAATAACATACGGAGAATAATCCAAATATGTTCAGTGGTTTCCAACAGTCCAACAGACAGATAGACGGAGAGACGGACAAAAATTCCAAAAAAATATGATTTGGTCTGCATATTAATAACTATAGGTAGACTTCTTATATACCTACTTTGAAAGTACCAAAATTATATATTTATATTGATATTTCAATATATTCAATGCTCATGCAAGAATTATTCCATTTTATTCTTTAAAAACACAAGGAATGCTATATTTTTGTCACAAAATCGTCACTAAATTTCCGTGTTATACGAATAGGATTGTAACAATGCCAAAGTGAATAAAAACGGCGTCATGACACCACTGAACCCTTTGTTATGAACCACCGAGTGTGAATTGATAATATGTAGTCGTGTGTCGTAACCGAGTTGGTGAATGTTCATGTCCAGGTGAAGGATTCTATTTAAATATGCATACCTACTCCAATTTCACGTTTCACCTTCGACCGTGGATCGCTATTCTAATAAATCTCTTTTATTTTATGTAAATAACCGACAAACGAGCATACGAGCCATCTGATGGTAAGTGGTCACCGTCGCCCGTGGACATCGGTAAGACCAAAGGTATCACTGATATGTTGTCGGGAAGGAAATGAGAAGAAAGAAGGAAAGAATTGACTCTCAAGCCCCCAGCTGAAACATGAGTCGTTTGGCGGTTGGCTTAAACAGGGGAGGGTCGTAGCTAGCCAAGCAGGCTTCACGGAAAGATAATAATACCAGTAACAATATTAATGACTTTATTATTCTATTTGTTTCATTAAAACTGAAAATAGATGGAATAAGCTTATTTGTTACTTAATCAATCTAGTCTATACTAATATTATTAAGAGAGAGTTCGAATTTTGTGAATTTATGCGGAAAGCATACTCCGTAACCACGGCACGTTTCTGTAAAAATCTTGTACAGGTTTAAAGATAAACTATTCCGGATATACGCTCTATATCATGTAAAATATAAACTTAATACATTTTTGAAGCCGAGCGAAGTCGGGGCGGGCCGTTAGTGAGTTATAAAGTCACAGGCTTCTTTAAGACGAAAGGGAGATCCAGACCAGAGAAATGTTGACACTCTCTCTCTCATATCATGCACAAACTAAGTACTTAACAAAAGTAGTTAAGATAAAATTCGTAAAAATGAAAAGTAAACAAAACAATACATGAATGTGAGTGAATAGCATTGTCGATTTGTTCGTAAATCATATGAAACAAACGGACATACGACGCGGGTGCTCCGGTCGCATAAATTCGTTTTACGCAGCGCTACGTCGGGAGAACGACTAATTAGAACATAAATCTATCTTAATACAAATCCGTTCTTTCACAAGAATTTTCCCATCGTGAGATTAAAAAGTTAAATTATATCAATACCTTTTGTGTATGAATTTTTATGTTCATATCAATTGTTCTAATTCTTTCTACATATTTCGACAATCCATTCCATAATTTTAAATCCAATGTAACTTTTTAATAACAACTTACAATTTATATGTCATGAAAAGTCATAATTTTTTTACTTAATATTTATTCTACGCCATACGTTGTAATGCTAATATAGAATTTGTTATTAACTTAAATACGACGCCACCCATGGTATGCCAGTACAGCTATAACCTATGGCCAACTAAATACAAAATATTGTGTGAATATAATCGCAGTCTCACTTAAGTCGAACTAACACTAACAATACACTATAACACGCACTGACGACTGTATGTTATTAAGTCTCCATTTTTTTTTTTTTTTTTCAATATTGTACGCTTTTAATTCGATCAGATTTATTTTATGCAACTAGCATGAAATTCATGGTGGATACAATTTGAAGATCGCCTAAATGAGCTTAACTTACTGAGTACTTATAGCGTTACTGAGGAAGGGTAATAATAACAACGTAAATCATTTTTGATAAAATCCGTTTCCTTAAATGCATGTTGGTCATGAACACAAATTTTATAGTTAAAAACTACTATACCAATGAAAGTGTTATAAAATTACATAAGAATTAAGTTTATATAGTCAATAATTTTACCTATTGGTCTTAGAACCAATAACACAAGGAAGGCTCTCTATAGTCTCTCGATTTCTGTCTTCAGATACATCAGATGGCTTTTTCTGATTTCTTGAAAGTTGTTGAATATGTATACTAATAATAAAACCGTAACGGGGTCGCATATGTATATTGAATTTTCATTGGAAATTGTAACTTTGTTATCGACATAGAAGCCTTAATATTTATTTGGAATTCTTATCTGTGTGTTTGAAAATATATAACATTAACCATTGAACAGATTTAGACGATTCTTGGCATTTCTGAAATCGAAACGCGGTTAGTTTAGTCAAATGTAAAAGCACCTTATTATTTTGCAATACGAACGCCCCACAGCTTGTCAACCTTAAATGATCGACTGAATTAAACAACTTTGAGCGCGGTACATGGTGGATGGTTGATGTGCTCCAGGCAGGCGCTGTCCGAGGGGGAGGATCGTAGAGGACATGACCCCCAGCCCCACATCGTATACGTCAAAATGCCAGTCCTAAAAAATTTCAATTTACGAAAATTTTATTAATTAATTTCCTGCTTAAATCGTTTAATGCTTATTGAAATGTATCTGTACAATAAGGTCTATGTTACTCGACTTGTACTATGACCTTCAAAGTCTGCTGGAAAACACGCCTGGATGCCGGCTTCCTTAATTACAAGGAGAAAATTACAACTCATCATTTCCAATACTGTAAGGGTACTAATATATGTAAACTAAACATTTTCTTAAATTTAAATAAATTGTGGACATTAAATTAAAACCTAAGTAAATTTATAATTACATTAGTTATTTAATCAGTTACTCTACTTATTACTAAGACGCATTTACATTGAATCTACATCGAAGCTCGTTCATCATACAAAAAAATATTACAGTAGTATGTAGAAGAAAATAATAAGGTACCGAGAAGATAATAAGTGATTAAGCAAATAAAGTACATAAAAACCTGGGCTTAAGACTATCAGTTACGAACAAGACTTCTTCCAGGTGTAAATTACTATGATATTAAAAGTTCAGATAGTGTCACTAACTTTAAGGTTTTAATGCGATATGTGCTTTAAATTCAGTCCGCATTGTGCGTTATTGCTGCAGGGTGCGATTTACGATGGCGCTCATTCTAAAATAAAGCTATTCTTTTTAAAATATCGTCATACGTTTTTAATATTTCACATCACTGGCCCCCAGAGTGATATTATTCAAATGTACATTTCTGAATTTTTGTTATTCTGAAAATGTTTGGTACTTATTTTGTACTGAAAATGAAATAGGTAATTCCAATTCAATACAACACAACTAGTTAGAATATTAACGCTTTATTAGTATCCTAAAAATATTATGTTTTACATAATTATTTAATTTAGAGAAATTAAGAGCTGGTTCAATATTTACATTTACCTACTATGTCATTACGTATGATTGATATATTATAACTCAGGCAATGTGAGCCTGCCTAAATATTTTTATGACAGATAACTAAATAAATATGTTTGTTTTCAGATTACGACTGATTGTAATATATTCATCGTAACAAAAATAAACAAACAAAACAACAAAGCATTCCAATATAGTGTTGTAGATCTATAAGCGGTATTGAATGTCAACAGACAAGAAATAAAGTAGGTGAAAGGCAGAGTAGTCACAACCAGACTGCAATCAAAATCTTTCTATAGTTAATAACATCAGGCGTTACTTTGCGGAAATGCATAGTTATTAAATTAGTATAAATTTACTTTCCAATAATCCGCAACAACAATTTATGTATACTTCTATACATGCATAGAACCTCCCTCCCTCCCACAAAGAAAAACATGCATTTATGATAATTAAAAGTATTTACCAACATACATGCCGTCACCAACACGTGTTTCGCTCCGAAATGGATCATCATCAAGATGAGTAGACTCTACGAATAATAAAATATAGTAATAACAATACTGAGTAATAAAAATCTGTCTGTTGGTCTGTTGTTGTGGGGCTCAGATGCTGATATTAAGTAGATTTTTATATTACAGGAGAGTGCAGTACGCGCCGCTTACAACCTCAAGCCTAGGGATTCCCTTAGAGATCTCTTTAAAGAAATTGATATATTAACTGTAGGATCACAATATATTTTAGATAATATTATGTACGTTAAAAAATACTCTAGATAGTTTTCTTAAGAAGAGTAATGCTCACAATACTAATACAAGGAATAAGGTTAAACTGATTATTCCAAATTTCAGACTAAGCAAAACTGGTGGCTCTCTCATGGGTAGATGTGTGAATATTTATAATAAAATTTCATTACAATTGAAAGAAATGCCATATTGTAAATCTAAAGCTCACGTCAAAGGCGTTCTTATGCGGAAAGTTTATTACAAATTTAATGATTATTTTCAAGATAAGACTGCTTGGACAAGAGTTTAATATTAAACGAGTTTATAGACATAAGTGTGTTCAGTAACTGTGAGCAGTAGAAAACGCCTCGGGAGTTTTTTGCCGCTTCTTCTTCCGGAACCACTCACTATAAGGATTTGTTTAAGCGATAGCATAGTTTGACGTTCGAAAAGTGTTTGCAAAAACCAACTTGGAAATATATATTATTTCATTTCATTTCAATCACAGCATTAATTCATTATGTTTACACTAATATTATAAAGACAGAGTGCAAATTTTGTGACTTCGTGAATATAACAAAGGTAATCTACGGAAAGGCTTCTGTTTGAAAAATACTTTTACCATTTGATACCAGAATAATATAGTCTATATATTTTGTATATATGTGTAAAAATTAGCGTAATTGTTCAACCCGAACGAAACTGGGGCGGGCCGCTCGTACAAAATAAGTCGATAAAATTACCTGCTACCACTTACCACCGGAATTGAACTGTTTGTTATATGATCCAATCAACACTAACTTCACGAACCTTACAACTTGGCATTGACTCAAGGATAATTGAAACTCCTGATATCCAGTTTTTATTTCTTTATTTAAAAACACCGTCAAATTGAACATATTGACAAAAGAAAGTGTAATTTGTAATTACTTGACATAATGATATAATTAACTACATATCAAAATGAACGAGGAGAGAGGCCATTAAATTTTTTTAAATCCAATTGTGTTGTGTTTATTACACCGCTCCTTATTACACGTGCAGGTGTGGCTGTTCTCACGCAGCAATTAACGTTCACTTTAGCTGAAGGGTTGTACTTGGACCTCAAAAAGGAGGCAGAAGGAAAAAAGGTAATGTGTTCTTAACTCCACTTTGTTCATGGGAAATGTTTTTCTTTGACGTGCGAAGAACAGAATTGAGCGTAATGAGAAAATTAAGCTGCATGTACACGGAAAAATGATGTCCCAAACTAACAAAACAATATTATACATTTCTAACGCGTCGTTCTGGGTTATGTACGGGCACGTTTACTTGTACACTTGTACACATAATTTTTTTACTGAAATTAAAGCAGTTACTTAGTAAGAAAAATATATAATTAATGAAATCACTTAAAGCAAAACAGCGGGACAATTATTTCAACAACATTGACATTAATATTAAATCGTTTGCGTCTGAAGCAATTTCGTAATTTAAACGGAAGCAGGAATTTAAATAATTAAAATTAATGTATAGGTTTTCTGTAAACCCATATTATTTATATATTATTATTAAATAACCCATAATGACCGATAATTAGCAGTCTAAAATTTTTTGCTCGGTAATATCGGAGATAACGAGGAAATGATGAAATTAATGTCAAATAAATTTATTTTCATTCATTGGATTTGAAGAAAATTGGATGTGACCGACGGACAAACGACAGATAGACAGACACTTGTAATTATGTTAATGGTCTGTTTTTTCTGTTTTGTTGTTCAGTTGATACAGAACCTAAAAACAACAATTTAAATATGTATCCACTTCGACTCTTCGTCACTGCATTCAACATTATTCAACGTTATTGTTATGTAAAATATTTAACGGATTATCAGAAACTATGCTGCGTGACGTGAATTCCTGTAGAAGCTCGCAGCCACTGCGAAGTTAGCGCATGCAGTCCTGAAACTGGGCCATAACTTCACACGCAACATTAACTTGGGTTCTGTCGCGACACGACTCACACCACCATAGCTGGCGTCACTACAAGAAATGTCTACGGCTATTTCTAACATTATTTGATCATATGGTTGTAACATAGAGATATTCTAAATTATTAATCTTATAAAGAACCGCTAATGTTGTAAGACTACATAGGTATGGACTATACCGTATATACGTAATTATGGCTGTAATTATGGGCTGTCATCATTGTCTTAAAAAATAAATTATACTGCGATATTTTAGTTAATGTTTTTACACACAAATTATGGATTGGAATCTCTGTAGATTATAACTATTCAATAGTAACATTTAATTGGAAGAAGGGTAAATAAAACTTTGTTATGTTTTCGGGTACTGGACGTTTCGGACGAAGCTGAATTAAGTTATAAAAATAATTGCTTACCACTAATAAAAAAATAAATTATAATTAAATAAACCTCTATATTTATTTCTAGCAACACAATAATCGCAAAAAATACTGTACCAATTTTTTATGGTTTTACGACAGAGTTTCATCCAAAACTTTCGATATATAAGGTAAACATGAGAAAATAATGTAATAGATCGCCTAATAAAATCACGTTCAGCAAACAAATTTTTGTAGGGATGTCATTACTTGTTAACGTGAGGGTCTTTTTTGTTGGTTACTAGTTTTATACAAAAATTTCAAAATCTATTACCTCGAGACTCTAGTAAGAAAATTACATGGCACATCTAGCAATATCACAGCACCTTTTCTCATATGTCCTTGCTACAGTAATGGTGCAAACTATTAAAACAGTTTAGACTGGGAAGACAATATCGCAAATGGCGGACCTACGCGAACTAGCACGGTCGTTAAGTGATGTTCGACCTTAGACAAACTCACTCAATCAACTCAGTATCATAACATGCCCTTAATTGACGTAGTGCGGTAAACTGTAAGCATGAGCTACAATAACAATAAATTCATTAACTCATTTCATTCCTAAAGCCGTATTTAGTAATCTCCGCGTCTATATAATTTTCAGTCATTTAGTTTGTGCTTTGTGTTAGTCGTTAGTTGTTAGTATTATTTATTTATTTTGTATGCACAATAAAATTTGCAGGAAACAAAGTATGTTTAAAAAGTTTGGACACTACTTATTCGTAATCAAATTTTTTTTCCTATGAGAACCAAGAAGTGAAAAAGTCATACAGCGACGTAAACTAACTGCGTACCTAAAAATATTATATATTAAACATAAAGTTGACACATGTTGCTATGGAGGTCACGAAGGTTCACTGGGATCGGGACTTGAGGGCCAGCACTTTCTTCCTTACTTTCTTCTCATTTCCTGACCATCATCATCATCATCATCTCGCATCAGTGATACTTTTGATCTTGCTGATGTCAATGGGCAAGGGCGACCACTTACCGTCAAGTGGCTTATCTGCTGGTTTGTCAGCTATTAACATAAAAAAGCGGAAGATAGCAGACGCTTCAAAAACGAGATACTGATACTCGCTCTTTTGTCTAGTACAAAAGGGTGAATATCGCGTACACGTTAGTATAATTACCTGCTTCGTGTATAGTTCTATTATTTTCTGAGGATGTAGACGAGATACGCGTAGAAAGTTTTGGAAGGCCTGAGAATCGATATAAATATCGGGGAGGTCAGTCCGCGGAATATTCGCATATCGAGTACAAAAACGAATAGCTCTCTGTACGAAACAAAATACCTGCGATCAAGGAGTGCGACTGCCACTGTTATTAGTGTTGAAAAACTGTATCCTGCCACGTAACACTATCAGTATACACATGTACATATCAGTATATCATTTGAAATACCGTCAAGTCCATTTTACACATGTTATAATTATTAAATAGATCATTGTAATCAAACGTTAACTAATTTTTCTTCTGTGACAACTTTTTTAATTATTGAGAATGTTTCAGAATCTCAAATGCAATAAATAATGACAGGAATGGGCATCAACGCTGCACATATGTGAAGGAATCTTAATGGGAGCTTTCAGGTAAAACTTGTGTAATACACCTAGAGTGTGAGCTAAGGTACCGATTGCGAAGGCGAATGGGAGAAGGTTTATGCAAGATCTTAAATATTAGACAATGTTCCTGCGAAATTTAATTGCAAGCCACATGACATCTTTGAAAAATTAAGACATACAATAGAACTTTTTAGTCCAGGCATAAAGCGTATAGATGCTAGCACAAGTTTATTTAGCACAGAACAAGTATCAGCATAGTCTATTATAAGATGGATTAATGTATAGACTAATGTAATTAAATTTTTGAACGGCAAGACAGTTAAAGTCTTGACAGCGTTCTTTATATTCTATCAAAATATTCTGAAGATATTGCTTGTATAAAACATGTTTTATTTATTTCGCTACATCTCATTTAGGTATTTCTCTAATAGGTAAATATGAATTCTTTACATATGTATTACTGATGTGTACGCATATATGTATGTATATATCAGTTTCAATACTTTGGTGATGATATTTAATAAAGTCATCAGCTAACATAGAAGAACTCGTCGAGACAAATCAAATGAACCTCAAATAGGTAACCGGTTACGGTTACAACAAATCTGCTTTGTTGTTGATATGGGAAACTACTAACCACCTTCCACATCCTCAGTTGGGTGCTTCAAGCAGACCATCGATGTCTGAGACAAGTCTCAAAAACTACAACTGGTAATTAATTAAATAATAATTTTAAAATATTTGCTATAAATATTGTTGAGAAAGAAGTGCTCTAGAGGCATACTATAAATTTTATAGAAACTTCTTTACAATTTATTACAAAATAACGATACGAAAATCACAATAAGTACCAAAATTGCGTTCCTGACAATAAAGCTTAAATGCTGTTCTATAAATAACTTTAATTTATAATTGATGCTAGGAGTCAAAAAAGATTCACCCTATAATTTTTAAGCCAGTTTTTTTTTTAAATATCTATCAATATCAATTTAGCAATTGTGATTTCGATAATATTTGAATTTGGAATAATAAGTATTGCCTTATTCTGCGAATCATATCTAATGATGTAATGAAATACCGAAGTTCAAAAAAGACGAAATAATTGGATTATTACGATTAAATTAAGTATTGATTATATTTAATAATTCATAATTTGATCATACTGAAGTAAAGATTGTATTAGATAAAATTGATAATAATAATTGCACAATCACCAGAAAAATAATGGATGAGTAAGGTGCCGCGCATCAATAAATATGAACTTAAATGCAAGGCAATTTTGTTGCAGCTAATGCTGGATAATTTGTTCAAAGGCGGTGCAAGGTTTGCTCCAATCCGAATAAGATACG
>DWPT01006705.1:0-11270 GCA_018251895.1 Agathymus mariae mariae
TTACCGCCAAACAGCAGAAGACGACGCAAGAAGAGTGAGAGTGAGTGAAAGTAAATATAATGAAAAATGAACCTTTAAAATCCACATACTACATATGTATATTGAGAGTGAATAGTCGATCGATCTGTCAGGAGAGATTAGGTAATTAAGCTGGTTACTCACAGATGAACTTAATAAATTAACTGAACATAACTGAACTTAATTGAAATTCTAATAGATTCGACATAGATTGAATTGAAATTCTAAAAGATTCGACAAAAAGAAATAAAAAGCAAATATTCCATGTTTCTATAAATAAATATATAGATATATCGAATACAATAAATATTCGTCAGAACATCGAATCAGTCCGATATATCGTATGGAAAACATCGAATAAATTCGATATATCGATGTTAAGTGAACATCCTTATTTGTCAGTGCTAAAACCTTCCAAGAAGCGAGTCAACGCATTGATATTTTTTTTAAATGTTTTCCGTAACCAAAAATTGTAAAGAATGATGTTATATCAAAAATCTACGTAAAATTACAAGCTGATCCTATTGGGTAACAAGCAGTCTTTGTCAGTCTCACATTTATATTTAAAAGAGAAGTTAAACTTAACGCACTAGTCATGTATAAATAAGGCAATGATGCAATTCGGTGTCATGACCTTTGTTAGATGCGATCATTGTAACCAATTTATCGGATAACTATGTGCAGTTCGGGGAAACATTCAACGTATTTATTACGATAATAATACGTCTATAAAAGGGATACATTTATTCAATTAGGCAAGGACTGGATAGGACTTGAATAGTCATCGTGAAGTACTTCACTAATATGATATTTATTGTAATGATTACTAGAAACATGGTCGAATGTTTAATCAAATATGAAATTTAGATTTAGGATAAGAAGATACGTTCTAACACATAATAATACACATTTATTTAATGTATGCAATTATGCGTGTGTACTCATAGTGAACTATTTATTAAGGAACCTTGCATCTGTAAACATGCTGTATACTGTCATTTACGTCTTTTTGCATGTTACTTTATAAACCTAACCAGTAACTTCCTCCCGTTTCGCTTCGGAAAACTAGATTTTCACGTTCACAAGTAGTAATCGAACCCTCAGTTTTATTGATCGTTTTATAATTTTTTCTAAGGTCGAATTCGTAATCCGTTCTCATAAGTCAGTTTATCCCGCAGCCGTAGTTTTTGAGATTACCTCATTCACACAGAGATTGAGGATATGCTTTTTACACTAAACATCTTTGACCGTCTCGAAAATTATACCTTAAAATAGTAAAAGAATTTTCGAAATAGGTGCCGCGGTTCTGGAGATTACTTTTCGCATATTCACAAAGTAATAAAAATTACACTCTCTTTATAATGTTAATGTATATTTTAAAATATTTGTAAATTTTACGTCAAATAATTTAGCTGTTTCTCCGTCCTTTTTAGTCTTAACATAAAAATGTCTTATTTTGTCTGCCGTATTAAAATTATAAATTAAAGAAAATTGCATGGTATTACGTGGGCAAGTAATTTAAGCAATGCAGAGATCATCAGCATAATATCTTTAGCTCACATATGTATTTCTTTGATCATGTTTGTCCGGGATTAGTTTATCTTTATAGATCATCGAGGCTATATCCGAAATGTCTTGAAATTCCCACAGATGTCGTTATAAATCGAGCGAGACACGTGCGTCGGCGTCGCCGCGTTGCTATGAATTATTTATAGAGCGCGCTGATCTGCGGTTTCCGGCTCTCGGCCGCTTTCTTGCCTAAACCCGTAGTTCATGGGTCATTTCAGTTGACATCGTCCGATGAACTGTGTACTGACTATATTGACGGGTAACTCAGATCAAGATAAGGTGATTCGGGGAAAAACAACAGTATGTTGAATTAAAAAAATTATAATTTATTGTAATTCTGGTATAATATCGTGCACACGTGTAGTGACTTTGATATGAGATTCAATACGTGAATTTAACCTACTGAAGGACGTTGTCTATCTTCTCGAAATTCTGGACGCCTGAAACGTATCAAGTACCCTGGCCCAGTGCGGTTATGTCTCGTAATTATTGATCAAGGTGAACATTATTACTCGCGTCTTCATTCATTATACGCACTGCAAAGGACTGGAATAACTTGCCTGCATGGGTGTTTCCGCCTACTTACAAGGTGACAGTCTTCAAGGGGAGAGGGAATAGGCTTTAGAAGGTAGGGTGTTCAACATCTTAGACTTCATCACCGCTTACCTTCAGGTGGTGATTGTTGTCGAGCATTAACTTATTTTATGTAAAAAAACATTCATTCTTGACGATTGCTATATAACGACAAAACTCTATATAACGAAAAAAAATTACTTAGAAAAGAAATACCACAAAACTGTACTGAAAAGTTAAAATAAGATATTACTATATGAACAAACATACATCTCGCAATCGTTTCACTCTTGAAAGAGCAGTTGTTCTCGTCATATAGTCGCATTTATGTCAAATGTTGTTCGTCTCTCAATATCTCGCCAATTCGCTCTGTTATCTCTCCTAGAGACAACAGCGTACTGAAATATTTGAAACCTCTTAAATCGCATTTTAGTAAAATTTGGTAATTTTTCTTTTTGAAGTTCGTTAACTTTTTTTTAAGAAGCTTTTTATTTGTCCATTTTCATTCTCATTAAACATTTAACGGGATGAACAGGCCAGGCGGTTGATTACATGCGCCACGTCCGCCTGAGACATTACTAGATATGCAAATTCTGCGGCTTATTATCAGTGTTATCCGCTAAGTCCTAATCATAGTTAATAAGGGGTACCGTTGCTTTCATCCTAAGTTCAGCATTATAAGATGATGACTAGGAGTAATCATCATGAGCCTCATCACAAACACTTCAATGATGGCTTTGCAAAATAAACGGTACCAGAAGCAAACATCTCAAGACATGGTTGGATTATTCTAATCCATTGAAGGATAACATTTTAGATTTCAATAACATAATTAGATCTTAAGTTGGTCAATGATGGACCAGCTAGTTTTGCAATGTTAATGTTACCACAGCAATTATACTAAACTCTTTACCTTCAAAATCCATCGTCAGATCCTCCCCATATTTAAAGGGGACCAACTCCAGCCATCTTTTGTATACCTAAAAAGATTATATCAAAATCAATCCATACACAATTAACTTATACAAAAAGAAATGATCCATGCACACGAACATAGAAATTTACCTTTTTTTTTATTGAAATAAAATTGAATCTCCCTTTTTGAAGTCGGTAAATAAAATAAGTTTGATAAACCTAATAAATATACCACTTAAATCTTCAAAACAAACTTTTCCAATAAGTACATTCCACAATAAGCACAAGATCCCTTATTTATGTATGTTTGATTTATTTTTTCTTGTGTCTGACAACAATTTCATACTTTTGATAGTTTTAAAATGTTTATAAAAAACAAGATCATCCAATTTGTCAATTCCGTTGAAATAAAAACAGTTTTTCATGTTACATTATCGGAAGGCGATGGAAATTGAAACTGAAGTCATAGTTTTATTATAGGCTTGTAAGCGTAATGACTGCATGCCGCGTATCAACCTAACAATTAGTTGCAACGGAAGCGGCCATATTGTGACGTAAGCGATCTCTGGAATGTGCTGATAACGACGTGGGGGATCAGACGCGTTTTGATATTACATACTAAGCCCGTATTACGTAGATTAGTTAGTAGATTAATGAACTTTCATTAAGTCTTACGTCGTTCTGTACTTACATCGCATAGCGAGCTTTATTTGACATCAAAAGATTGCGTGTTCCGCTTTTTGAATAGAGGTTTAACGAGCCGCGCAGTCTATTATCATAGCTCCAGGTAAGAATTTTCTCGACAATTCCAACATTTAATACTTATTAACAAAGCAAAGACTGAACAAAAGCTTATATTGTGTTTTTTTTAAAATATAATTTAAAACAATTAGCAGTTAGCGGCCGCTTTGATACATAAGTAAAATTTTGGTATTAACCTTAAAAGCAACCTATACTCACACAATTACAATTGTATATAAATTTTCATTAAAATCTGTTCAGTTGTTGAGTTGGAGAATTAACACATCTACAATATTTATAGTAGCATGATTTGTCCTTGGTATAATATATAAATATAGTCCTAATAAATTGAAACATGAACTTTGGACGGACGAATACAAATTGGCTTAAATTATAATATCGATTATCGGTTCGAAATGTGTAAGCTCGCTTATTGTATTTCACAAAGTCACCGGCGAAAGTTGAATAGGCCCAGCAGAAAACATTGCGCTGGACATTTTATTTATCTATTTGCGATTGTAAACTGAAAACAGTATATCACACGACTATCTCTGCCTGCGATATTTCTCTCGTGAATAGCCGTTATAAACTGTTAGGAATTCTCTCTGAATGGGCTCAGGCCATTCAAAGATGAACACTGGTAAAGCCGCGATTTTACTGCCGTCCTGTTAGACACAGAAATGATTATTGTGCGCTTAAGCATTCCATTTGCGTCAAATGAGCTGCTCGTATCTCATAAGAAACATGAGTTTAATGTTATAACAATATTTGTTATGTAGTGTATTTCTTTGGGTTCCTCAGTATTGTTATTGGCAATCTTTTTGTTTTGTCTATCTATTATCGTTAAGTGTCTTTCAATGTCTTCTTAAGTATATAAACGTTGATGTCGTGGTCGCAAAATGTCTTTGATATTAACGCAGTTATTACATATCGTAAATTGTAATGGTTGGTGAAAACAAAATGTGGTGGAACAATTAATTTATCGCCACAAAATAGACAGTCGATAAGGTACGACGTGTTCGGTTCGTAAATCCGTCTAGGGCGAGTGTAGGCGCTAGTAATGCATTGTGAAGGAAATATTATGCTATTAATATATTTTGGTATGTATTTCTGGAGCAATAGAGACTATTTTGCAGCTTCCTTCCTTCGACCACCCGTATAAGATAGCGAGTTGCAGCCATTTCGCAATCTGACAACCATATGGTGCGTACACGACTGGACGGAAGTTTGTAGGAATATTTCTCACAATTGTGCATTGTATAGTACCTAAATAGAAACAACAAATATATATAAGCTCCTTTTTAATACTCGACAGAGATGCTTATACGAAAAGCCTTCGAGCTTCGCGACCCACGCTCATGCTTATTATAAGTTTATGGACGTGAATGGCGTTTATTGGCGAAAAACGAGTTTTACTTATTTAAAAATTAACCAATGATTAAGAAACTATTGATTAAGTGAAGGGGAAAATATTGATTAATTTAAAAATCGGGAAGCTGTCAGTTTAGTCATTCGCCTTATGCAGTCAGCATATGCCTATGTCTAATCTGTCACCGATTTAAGACAAATGGCTTGTTCCAATATTTATGACTAATATATTATAAGGTTCGTTATAAGTTCACGAGCTGCAGGATTCTACCAAGCTCTATAAATAATTAATCGTAAAGGCTTACACACTGAGACGTCAACGCTAGGCTCCCCTGTCGTGAGTGTAAGAATTTGTAAAATAGTAGGTGTAAGTAAAAATACAAACTTAAAATAGATTTCGGTTTGAATTTAGAGCAATATTGAAGGGTTACAACGTACAATTTACGACTTGATTTCGAATGACGAGATAAAAAGGAATTATTTCTTCAGTTTTCAATCATTATGTTTGATAATCTAATATAATATTTTTAATACGAATTAAATTTTAAGTCTTATTTTTAATGACGCATTATTATTGTCACTAAAAGATTGTCTTCACTGAAATTACGATGCGTGTTCAAATTGCTTTTGAGTCATTCTAACATTTTCAAGATTTGATAACAGCTTTATAGGTCAGTTCAATACAACCTGCAGTTCATCACCAAATATAGCAATCGAATGTTTCTACCCATACAGTGGTGTAAAACCAATTCTATGTAATTTCTTAGTTCCGCTCGAAGCAAAACTCCACGCTTGATATTTACTGTTCAGTAGGCGTTGATTGTGTGTGGGTGGGTAGT
Organism: Agathymus mariae mariae; assembly: GCA_018251895.1. NCBI lineage: Eukaryota > Metazoa > Arthropoda > Insecta > Lepidoptera > Hesperiidae > Agathymus > Agathymus mariae. The sequence goes on from DWPT01006705.1 coordinate 6,024, forward strand.
AACGTAATTATACATTACATTACCTATTATACATTATATAAGTCAACTCTGTGTTAGACAATTTACAAATCGACTATTATCATTATTAACTACAAATCTAAAATCTTACAATTCAAGTCAAATATGCCGAATAGATGGCGTAAGATATACACACTTAAAAATATAAAACAATAATGATGTATTATATAGTTGTAATTATTATCAAAAAAAGGAATCCATCTTAAACCTATTTATATGTAATAGAATAGCTATTACATACTTCTTGGCTGTTCGTTGATTTGTTTGTTCGGAACAATTTAGTTAGTTGTTTAGTTTAGTTGTTAAGTTAATGTTTACCCTTAGTTTTATTAACATGCAATAGAATTTGATTTCGTTATAACCTTAATTCAAAGTTTTTTCTGACGTAATTGAGACAAACATATCTCAATCATATGTACATCCAGCGAAACGAATGTATTAAATTAGAGTATAAGATATAAATTACATAATATAATTTAAAATAAGCCAATTACTTTCCAGACTTATAGAAATTGAGATAAATATTACGAATTAAAAATATTCTTTAGCCAAACACAAAAGTAAACAGAACAATCTCTTTCCAACTGGAGCCATAAAAAAGCCTTAACTTTCCCACCAGAATAATTGGGTCGTTGACCATCAATGTAATCGAGTTGTTTGTAGTTCGGAGGTTTTGTAAGCGTTTGGACGGAAGCGAAAATTGGCCGGGGACTTTAGGGACCTGCCAGCGTTTTATAGTTAACGTGGCTCTCTTTCGCGTTTCCATGGAGTTCGATTTTATTTATATTTCAAAGTTTACTAGGAATATACAAGTTAACATCCTACCGTTACGCCTGAATACTGTTGAAATTAAACTAGATGAATATTAGATAAAACTGCTTAAATATGAACAATATTTGTATGCCATAAGTATAAATAAATGCTGTCTGTAACTAAGAATAAAAATGCCTTGGGAGTTTCTTGTCACTGCTCCTTTCGGGACCACTCATTAGTTAATTCATTGTTTAATTTCAGCGATGGCCTAGTTTAACATTCGAAATGTCTTTGTATAAAAACCAATTTCGGATAATTTTTTATTCAAATTCATTGCAAACTGCAAGGAAAATTACTTCACTTGAACTCGACCAGCATAGTGCACCACAAGCAGGTTTAATATCAAGGATCTATGCTTACATATTTGGGAATACTTGTCTGTGTATGCAAACACAACTTTCTTCAGGTGCACTCGTACAATCACATAAAATATTATCTGATAGTAGCAAACTGCCCGCGCTACGCTTCGCGAAAACTACATGCGCATTATTTTAAATTAATTTATAACTTTTTTATTTATGGACGGATTGCAATGAAACAAACTTGAAGTATTAAGTGACGCTTACTGCGATGCATTAGTGAAAACCAGATCGAAATCGTAAGGCCCTTTCTGAGATTACCGCGAACAAACGCACATACAAATAAACAAAAATTTGGACAACTATTGTGTTGTGCTCTATTGCGTTAATAATGGCCTCCATATATCGTCCATGTACAGAAAGCGATCGTTTAGAATTTTATTATATGTATAGAAGTGTTAAGATTGTCCACTTTATAATGAGCTGCGCCGTTAATTAGTTATGTGTTAAAAATACACAGGATAAGTAATACTTAATTATCGGTCCCTGTATATTGGTTAAATATACGTATAAGGTACCTACCATTATTGTTACACGGTAGTGCTGAACAGTGTCTTGTACTCTCATCTCGTTACTAAGCAAATATTGACTTTGCGGGAGACGTACGAGGCAATACATTTCCCTTGGCTGCCTGCCATCTTGTAGATTGACTCGGTGGGAAGCTAGTTTTCTGTATAAAAAGACTCAGACTGCAATGTTTTATACAGGACCATGTTAAAAACTTGTTAAGGTTTGCAAAAGACATGCGCCAAGATTTTTACATATAACAATAATGACTACTCTGTAGCCTGTTTGTGGTGACCCTGCCTACCAAGCGAAGTGTCCTTCCTGGTTACAATTATCGGCTGGGGCAGACATTTACGTGACAAATAAATATTTGCCCGCCGGTCTTCGTCATGGTCATGGTTTGTAATGTCACATTGGTGTTACGTACATGTACCCGAAACAGGGAATCCTAGTGCGGAGGTGTGAGTATGTCAACGGTTTTTTTTATTTATTTTGAAAACGTAATATTATGATGTCCCCTCCAACTCTCTCTAGTATCAATAATTCTTTCTAATACTTAATCGAGCTAATAATTATAATAAAACCTTTACCTTTTTTATGTACCTTTGTACATTTTTAAGGTCATTAATGTTACACTTTGGCATGTATGTGTGCACATGAATAATTGAATAAATAAATAAAAGATATTTAGTTGCAATTAAGCATGCTCTCAGTAAAGCCACCGTCCATGTGCTTGATACAAACACTGTAGACAGTAACTGCAATACATACTTTTATTAGTATATACAATCAATACATACGAGTAGTTCAATATGAATGAGTGCTACTATGTACATTATAAACAAATAAGTAATATAGATGTGTGCCCTCGTATACAACAGTAGATATATTTAACTCGAACGAAGCGTAGAACATATAGTATGTATATATCTTTCATAAATTTTATCTTTTTGTTTCACAAGAATTTTCCATCATTGTGTAACGCAATGAAAACCTTTTAGTCTGCACGAGCATGCAATTATGTACGTTGATTAAAATGTATCCCGACGCAGACACGCGCAAATCGCGTTTTGCCGGCATCATTAAAAGTCAGGAACATTTTGTTAACGACGGAAACGGGATATAGTTCTGGTAAAGTAGAAATATTCCCTAATATGACGCATTTATGGTCAATCTAATGCACTAATAGCTCGGAGGCTTAGCCGTCTGGGATTATTAAAAGTTACGGTACATCACCGGCCAAGTAAGAACTGCGTTTACACATTATTACTAAGGTCTTGTCTACTACAATTGAAAAACTTCAAAGACATTTCAAGTCGTTTTTACCAATAGATATAGAGATAAGTTTAGACGTATGAGTTAAACATGAAAAACTTTTAAGACTTGAGCTATAAACATGTTATCAATTAAATTATATTTCTCTGATTATCTGCGTCCTACTCTCATTTATCACTCGCGACTGACTTCAAATTAACGCTCTGTACTTAATATTTTCACGCAGTTCTAAGTCCGCAATTCGGCACCAGGAAACATACAGAATCCTGCAAATAATTTCAGAGCACTCACCGCCTCGCTCATGCTCGGCAAAGATAATTTATAATGACAATGGCGCGGCGTCAAAGGACTCGTTCTGTACAATTAACCTAACGTGCATATACAGTACAAATTACTGATAATTTTGATGCAATATTGTCAAACGAGGGAACTGTGATTACTTGTGGCGGTTTCGTTATATACCTTAGTATGAATGAGAGTTTCTTGGTACGCGACAATCTGAAGAGCCACTGCACTGATGCGATTTTTGGTAATATAGAAGGTTCCACATTAGATATATATACGAGTTATATACGAGTAAGTATTTAGGTTCGATTAATACTTATAAAGGTAAACATCATGTTCCTCGAACTACAATGACTGAGGGTTGCTAGTGTTAGTAGAAAAGTAGTACTAGTTGCTAGTACTAGTAGTACTAGTAACAGTATTAGAGTAGTACTAGTTGATATGTATATTTAAAGTTTAACTTTTCCGTTATATGAATTATAATGTATGAATCCGCAATATGACAATAATGTCAGCAAAATGCAAGGCAATTTTAGCTGCTATAGTTCCAGTTACAAATATTTATATACACACACATACTCCCTTACTTCCGCCCCAGTATGACCTGTATTGCGTATCGAATGGACGTACAATGACGAATGAATGAATGACAAACACAAATAACCAAATATAAATAATAAATAATCTACCGTAAATACCTTTTCCTGTCGTAAATTGAATCTGGCACCACTCAACAGACTACTCTAACTAAACTGGGTCGGCAGATATTTGAAGCACGCAACCTAATATCCAATAGATATGTGAAATATTTTTAATATGTACTCAAATATATCTTCATTCTTGTTGCAGGTAATTTTCATTCCCCCGACGGCCTCATTTCGCTGGCGTGTGAGTGCATTATATTTAAAATTCCCGCAAAGACAGCGTTTTCCTTTCAACTCGAAACTCAGTTAACTGTAGCCTGAGTACTGTTTATTGAATTATCTACTTTCATCGGATGTTCGTGCCCTGAGATAACGTTTTACATATGCGTGGGCGAGTGCGCATGTATTAATACACGCTGTAAGATGCGTCATACCTTATCAATTACGTTTTGTTTTGATCAATAATAAAATTACGTTCATTAATGGCGTCCATAACAAAGTGAGAAAGACCACAGAATTACTGAAAAGGGCTTCCAATATCTTTGGGACTTACAGGTTCGTTCTTTGCCGATTACTGATATTGACATTTCTCTATCGATTTCGTAATGTGATATAAGTTTTGCGACTCGTGGATTTCTTCTATATGTCATGGCTTACAATTTATTTAGATGGAAATTGAATAAATTTATCGTAAATTACCTTTCAAACTCATCCGGCATCAACCGGATTTAGTTGAAATAATAAAATTATGCGCTAATAAGCAAAAGTTATAAAATAATTCACAATTTATTGAACAATGGCACTATAAATAAACGTTGTAATTAAATTCCTGGCTGTGAAAATGAATTAATATTTTAATATAGAGGATCTAATATTTTTGCATATGAATTAATTAATTAAGTTTATTGTATTTTTAATCGACTCATCCGAGCCGATACAATGATATGAGACACAATAAAATATTTTACGAGGGTACGTTTTTAGTCGCGGAATGACGGGGATGGAAGGTGGTGAGGGCATTCACTTAAGTCCTAATGTAGCATATTTTTTTTGTAATCCTGAAATTTCATCATTGTGTTATTTGTACATTCATGTTATCAATGCACTAAAAGCCCAGTGCCTTATTATAGTTCCCAACTGCTATATTTTTTTCAAGACTGTTGCCACGACTTCATTCATACCGAGAACTAGCCTTTAAGCGATCATCGTGCTTTCAATGCTTGTAGAGAGCCTATGTAGGCTTCACTAAATGAAAATTCGTGAAAGGACGTGCATTCAATCCCTTGGAGCTCTCAGGAAAAAGTTCTAGTCTGTTTCCCAGTAGGATTAACTTCGGATTATTGGTG